>CADDIJ020001096.1:0-13108 GCA_902809745.2 Tetradesmus lagerheimii | reverse complement strand
TCCCATCTGCTCCTGCGGATGTGTGCCTCCCGTCTGCATTGCGTGCACTTGCGATGGGGCTGCGGGCTCTACCGCCGCTCCGACATGTAGGTGCAGAAGCTTTGGATGTGGCAGGGTTATGCTGGCACGCACCGTTGTGGGCGAATCCTTTTTTTACAGTCTCTCAGGATTGGGAGTGGTTTGCACAGCGAAGGCAAGTTGTGGTTGGTCTTGAAAGTGTGGCTGCGTTTGGCTTGCTACAGCTGCCAAAGCTGCAAACTGTTGGCCAAGCTGTGCTGCTCTCATCCGAACTGGACCGCGTGTGTGCTTTGCCTGGGTTACAGGCTCAACGTGCTGCGTATGAGCGTGACATTTGGGGCCCATGGCTATGCCACAAGGTACAGTATTCTGACAGGCAGCTGGCACGTCAGCACGTGCAAGCTTTGCTTGCGCTTGTTCCCATCCAGTGGGTTGGTGCCACACGCACACACATGGCAGCAGCTTATGCTGCTGGTGAAACTACGGCTCAGCTCGCTGCATTGACACCTGATGAGTTGTTGTTAGCGCGTGAGGCGTTGTGTGCAGATCTGGGTTGGCAGCGTCCTGGAGGGGATACCAACAGCGTAATTCGTGTGGCAGATCTTACTGTTGCTGCTGCCACTAGGATGCAACGTCTCACTGCGTTAGATGCAATTGCTCCCCGTCATGCTGCATACTTGAACAGTGTTAAAACATTGGATGGATTGCCTGCGGGTACCCAGCTCCCTGATGTGCAGCTGGTGTTGTCCCGCTGGTGGAAGATCAGAGTGGCTAACACTTACAAAGAGGCAGCATTGCGTCTGGCATTGAATGCATTCCCTACTGCGCAGCGTATGCACCTCACCACGGGGTGTGCAGCATGTTCAGTTGTGGGACCAGGCGTGGAGCATCACTTTTGGACCTGTCCGGTAGCTGTTGCTGTTCGACGTGAGGTGGAAAGCCAGCTGAGAGCATTTCATATGCTGGCAGCAGGGGCAACCTTGCCGTGCAGCGCTTTGTGGCTGGCTTGTGCCCCTCACATTGACATGCATCAGCTTGTCTGGGACATGGTGCGTATAGCTGCAATACACGCTTTTGATCTTGGCCGCAGAGCTGCTTGGGCGGTTTCGCACAGGCTGAGTGTGCCTGTACTAGTTGAACAAGTTGCTGTGCGCGCAGCAGTTGGTGCATTTTGGGATGCGCTGGCAGATTTTGCTGCTACCGCTAGAATACCTAGTCGGTGTAGGAACCAGCTGCTCACACGTCAGCCATTTGTTGCTTGGCACACCGTCTTGCGAGGCAATGGCTTACGGGTGATTCGCAGATGATGCCATGTACAATTGTGTGTTATTGCTTGACCTGCTTTCCACATGTACACCTGCTTGCGTGCTTGCTCTGCATGCTGTCAGCACGAGGCAGTTACACTGCCAGGCTGTTGGGTGAGTATTGACATCAGTGCATACTTGCTTCATGCTGATGACATGCAGTGCTCTCAAAAGCCAGCACACTACTCACATTTACACATGTGCTGCCTTTGCGTCTGTATCAGCATTTTGCTGAGTCAGCGAAGCATGTTCAGCCTGCCCTCTACAATGGAAGATGTATAGACTGCTGTCACCAACACTGATTAGAATACTGCATTCATGCCCGAAGATTCTCAGAGTGCAGCCAAATTGCGTGTCGTAAGGAAGACGGTTATGCTAGCATAACCAATGTCATACCTTACGCACAGAGGTTTTTCTGGGGTTGAAACCTCAGAGTGACAGCCCGAGCTGAGCTGCTTGCAGCTTCCTATTTTACCAGGTGTCTGTGGTGGCGTATGCCGCATGAACACACCGTGTAACCCCTCTATCTATATAACGAGTCCTGTGCTCCGGATGCCACATGTGGCAATCGGCTTAGCACACTGTACAGTTGCGCTGCAACACACCTGCAGCTGCTTACACGCCTTGAATAGCCGGGGCTGCTGCCACATACGAGCAGGTACGTGCTTTTTCTACAACTTGAGCTGGTGACATGCCGTAGATCTCCTGAACGATGTCAGACACCTGAAAACAGAAAGTAACAAGCGGCAAAGGAACTTTTAAGCGTAGTGCAGCACGAACATGGATGTGCATGCCTGAACACTGTGCTGTGGCGCTGAGCATGATAAGCACAAGCAGCGTTATTGTGAGCAACAATATTGTACGCATGCAGCAGCGGGGTTGTGAGCAGCGCTGTTCACTACTCCGCCACATCCACATGTTGCACAAACCTCACTGACATGACCATCATGTCATCTGCAGTTACGCAGCTGCACGCTGCAGTGTAGGTCATGCTGGCACATGTGACACAGTGTGACGTGAATGTGGCCAGCAATGCACAGACACCAACAAAGCTGTGATTAGACATTCTCAACCTGTCGGGCAGACGATACTGACACGCACTGTCACAAAACTGTAGCCAGCTTCCCTCCAGTATTGGATCAGCTTGTCCAAAGTATCCGGACATATGCCAATGCCCCACGGGGCAGCATGCATCAGCACGACCCCTGTCAAGCCTTTCTCAACAGTGGGAGGCCCATAAACATTGAAATACTCTGCGCACTTGTCCTTGTTGCCGCCTAGCGCCCAATCCTTGCCATCAATCGTCCTGCAGGTGGACAGCAACAGCAACAGCAAGTCGCAGTGATCAGCACATGCCTCCAACAGGCAAGCTGACATCTGCAGGCGACAAGGGTACCAAGCAGCAAACTGCAGCAGTTGAAAGCTTCTAACAACAGCAATGGCAGCACCCGCATTGCTGCAGGTGACAAGGGTACCGAGCAGCATACTGCAGCAGTTGAATGCTTTTACAGGCGGCCCGTGCAAGGCACACTGCAGCCAGCAGCAAGCAGCATGAACTGCAGCATGTATCTAATGCCTGCACACCCCGCTGGCATGTAAAGTAGCGACACATGCCAACATGCCACAACATTTATGGTGTGCGCGCAAGTTTGTGTCATAACTCAGCTCGACTTACCAAGAGACGTGGATGTGCATCGAGCGCACCACATTCCAGAGATATGCTACAGTGCTGCTGGAGGCCCTGTCTGCGCTCCAAAAGCCAGCACCGTAGGGAGCTCTGAACAGCTGCACAGCATTGCAAAGCAACAGCAGTCTCGGCTGCTTCATCTGCTGCTATGATCCCTGCGCCGCAGCTGTGCATCAGGCGGATGTCTGTCATGCTGCAATGCATAGCCTCCACATCGTGATGTGCAGATTGAAGTGCAGCCAGCATCAGCACAAGGAACCAAATCTTTAGTGGAGATGTGAGGCGTTGTTTCGCCTGCATTAGTGGAGATGTGAGGCGTTGTTTCGCCTGCATTAGTGGAGATGTGAGGCGTTGTTTCACCTGCATTAGTGGAGATGTGAGGCGTTGTTTCGCCTGCATTAGTGGAGATGTGAGGCGTTGTTTCACCTGCATTAGTGGAGATGTGAGGCGTTGTTTCACCTGCATTAGGCAACGCACAGCGCTACTATCTATGCACATGTGTGTCCTGCAAGCTCGCGTACTCACCGGCACAATGCTACTGCCTGTGAGGCTGCTGATGTTGCGGCTGCCCCAAGCGATCTGCTGTTCAATCTCAGCAGGATTCAGCTTCGTGAGGTCCAAATGCTGTGCTGCATGCGAGCCGATGTCATGGCCGTGCTGCACAGCTCGTAACGCAGCGGCCTGCAGCACAGTGACACAGTGCGACAGGACAGCACAGCAGGTTTAGCCAAGATAACTTGAGGCAGGACAACAACCAGCACCAATGCACGCTGTTACCGGTTGCGGCTACTGTTCAGGCGTCAGCTGCTGCAGCAGTGCCCACAAGCAACACACCGCACACCGCCGATAGCGAGTTGCAGTTTGTGCCTGGTAACACAAAGCTTGTGGATGCAGTAAAGATGCAGTACTTTCGCTTGATTGCTGTGCATGGCCAGCCAGACAGATTTCGCCCCCCTTGTAACCAACAAAGAAAGTAAGCTGTACTTTTGTCCTCGCGGCAGCTGACATGGCTGCTGCCATGCTCTGGTCATGAGCATGCAGGATCATGCATACTGCAACCAGTGTGGTGTGCAAACTCTCACCTTGTGTGCTGGGTTTGCGCCAGGCTGCAAGCTGGGTGCGTTCCAAAAGAAGGTCGCCCTTATGCCATGCTTCTCCAGCACGTCAAGCACAGGGTTCAACCCTGATGCTTCCGGCCCGTCATCAAACGTCAGCGCAAGCACCTACAGGATGTTGTGCAGCAGGCAGTGATGCACAATGCAGTTTGCAGGGTGCCAGGATCTGCCAGTTTCTATCGGAGAGATGACGTAGTGCACACATAAGTGGCTCAGCCGGTCTGGTGCAGTGGATTCAGTCATCTCAAATGTAGGCCTCGCAAGCATTGGTGCATCAAAAAAACAATTGTGCAAAAGTATTGGCCTGCCTGTTCTCTGCGCATGTGTGAAACAGTAAGGGGCAGCTGTGATTACCTTTCTCTGGGACTGCCATTTGAATGGCACATGGGGGTACTGCTCCTGGCAGACATCTCGCACTGCATGCAAAAGAACCATCTGCATGACCACCTGGGGCACCGAAGCACCGCATCCGTGCATTCCATGGCTGAATCTGAAGCTTCTGTTGCTGGCTATGCTGCTGCACAAACCTGTAGCTTGTTTTAGTCTGCTAGCGTGCGGGGCAGCACTGCTGCTGGCTGCTTGCAAGGGCCTTCTGGACCTGTGTGTGTTGTAATGGTGCGCCGTTCAGCTGTGATGCCGAGTGTTAGGCGAATATATCACGAGCATGCGGTCTGACAGCACGTTACTGACCACGGAGTGTGCTGTAGATGACCTATACCAGGTGCTGTTGCTGCTGCTGCTTGGTTCAGCTGCCAAGCCCAGCTCAGCACGAGCGTAAAAGTGACAAAACGAATGCGTATATTTAAGTTCATGCCCGATTATTCTGCCTATGTCCCGTCGACGTGATGGTCAAGATCGGTGATCGGTACTGGAAAACGCGCGCAAACGAACGGCGAGGCATTAGGCCGACGCATATCCATACAACTTGCTGCAAATAGGCAATGAGCTGTTCAAATTGTCCAAACAAGCCAGGACTGCACCGCGTGTTACATAAGTAATGACCCACAGGCACACAGGTCGTGAACACATATGGGCTGCCCCCGGGGCCCTGTGCTGTAGACTGAAAGTATGGACACATCTGACTGCACAGCACACTGCTCCTCAACCAGGGAGTCCTATGCTGCCCAGCAAGCCGATGCAACCATTTTAACCATAACATGCTGCGACGACAGACGAAGCGCCAACCTTGGCACTGCCCATGGGACAGCCAGCACTGCCGATGGGCTGAACAAATGGGCTGGTCAGGCCGGCGCGATATGCACTGTACACTGTACACAGATCGAGGTATAGATTACAACACACACAATGAGACCTGTGCACACAGTGCACAGACTAGGAGACGTCTTCATGGACGCAAAATCATGAACGCAAAAAAGAATGACAAAGCCTGTCAGGCAGTCATATCATCCGAGGAACAGCAGCGCATGCACCAAGCTGAGCTCCATGTACAATGCGTCAAATGAAAAGGCCGTACAACATGCAACATGTAGCGCGCCAAGCAACTCTTACACAACGTCATCAGCCACAGTCAAACCAACACCGTCACGCATTGAATACGTGCTGTACGCGTGACAAACAAAGGCACCAATCTACATCAAAGACCACTAGATGTGCAGAACTGCGGACACATCAATGTGTAATGTGCCTGGGGCACATGTCTGCTTTGCTAGGGGCTTTAGCCTGCGGCAAGCCTAGAATGTGAAAACCCCCCGGCACCGCATTTGGCACAGGGGGGATGTGGAATGCTACAGTAGAGAACTTGGTACATGAAACAGGAACAAAAAATCAACCCTTGCAGCACATGCCTGTGGCGCATGTCAGCTGCGCTAGGGGCTTCAGCACATAATGAAGCCAAGACTGCTTATCCACAAATAACTGCGTGCGTGGCATCCAGCTGCTATGTACAGCAAAATCCTAGTTACAAAAGCGTGGGAGGCACACGCCTTGCGGCATAACTGCCAACAAGATGTGTCTGCTAAGCTAGGGGCTTTCGCCTGTAGCAAAGCCTGAAATTGCATATGCGGCACCAGCAGGCCTGCGTGTCGCCAAATTACACAAACATCAAAATGTAACATGAAAGAGGAAGAGAGACACAAGCTCTGCGGCGTGCTTGCCAGCAGCGGAAGCATGTGTCTGCTACGCTACGGGCTGCAGCCTGCTGGCAAACCAAAAACAAACAACCAAAGCGCGGCAGACATCCACTGCACGAAGCGCACAGTCTCTGCGGATCCACACTAACAGGATCAGCGCTGCAATGTCAGGACCAAAGTACTTCTGTCCTGCAGCGTGCTAGTGCAAGCCAGGAACAAACGCTGCTACTTAGGTCACGTGGACGCCACGGAGCTTCCCACACGCACAGAAACAATGAGGAGCTTTGATATTCATGAGTGGACGATTCACCAGTTTCTGCGGCACCAGATTCCCTGCGATGCAACCCATGCTAGGCCTGCATCGCACGCGTCGTGATTGTGTTTTAGGTACCTGTACACTGACACAACAAGCTGCCAGCGGCAGCAGCAGCACTATCAAACCAGCCACTGCTACCCATACGCCCAATCACAGACTTTGCGCTAGGTGCACAACAAAGAAGTCAGAAGGTTCGTACATAACAAAGGTACAGTTGCACGCATGCGCGCGCAACACAGCACGTAACATGCGTGCCAAGTCAGCCCCACACTAGCCATCACAACTCACTTTGCTCCAACGCATTGGTGCTTACATTCATTCACCAATCTTCCTCAAACCATGCGCACCAATGCTGTGGCCGCTGGCCATTGTCAGAAGTCAATGGTGGCCAAACACAGAGTGTGCTGGGCCCTGCTTTGCCCATTCGCTGCAACCTGCGCGGTCACTTGCTGCTGCTCCTGCTGAAACTTCCACTGCTGCGCCTGAGCGGCTGCGTGACAGGCGAACACAGTCTGGAAGTTGTAGCTTGCTTCGAGTGCTTGTGGTGCGGCTGATGCGTGACCGCGTTGCTGCTGCTGCTCCCACTGGTGCTGCTGCTGATGCGCTCCAGTTTAGCATCCAGCTGTTCCCTCTGCAGCATCCGCTTGCGCTTTTCGGCTTCCTGACGCTGTGCTTCCTCCAAACGCTTCTGCGTGCTGCTTTTCATCGAAGCCAGGTAGCACACCAAGAATCCCCCAGTCATGTTTGCAGCAATCCAAGAGCGCAGGGAAGCTTCAGCATACGCAAATTTTGACTGATGACGCATTCTCAACATGGGTCGTAGCTGGAACGCAACAAGAGTCGAGCATCGCCAGCTGGACACGGTGTCGATCTGAGCGAGGCATCAGCGGGAGTGACTGACAAGTGTGAGGAAACTGCCAAGAAGTTCCTTCCAAGAACCCTAGAAGTGGAGTGATGAAGCATGGCGATGATCCCAGTCCGTTTGAAAGTATTTGAGTGTTTGTGACAGACGTGGCTGCGCTGCTGGGACGGTGCCAGCTGCAGGTGGTTCTGCTGATTGAGGCCGGGATCCTGGGGGGGCGTCGATCGTATGCACGTGCCACCTGCTGACCAACCTTTGTTTCACGCCAAACTTCAGATTCAGCGGCATGTGCATCTTCCAGCCGTGTGCGTGGGGAACTCGCACAATAACACACTGCTGCTGGCCCACCAATGTGCCTCTACGTGAAAGGGCCAGCATGCCCTGTGCTGCACTGCACTCTCCAAACATATGCTGCTGTCACAAGCTGTAACGGGATCGACCTGAGTCGCCTGCTCCCTATCCTTGGCATTCCGTCTGTTTCGGGGTGTTGACGCCTCAACTGCCAGCCCACCTTGTGATCAGCGTATACGAAGAGTCTGCTGTCACGTTTGTTGGTCTGAGTTGGATTTGACTTGAAACATATACCAGTGACCGGTCCGAAGCACCGATCTCGGCGCAATGCATGCTGCAGCTCACCTGCAGCGGTCCCAGCATGCTCTAGTAGCACCAAAGCGCCACACGTCTAGTATGGCGTCAGGTAAGCAGCGTTGCTCAGCGAACGATGCAGCCTGCTGCAGCTCAACACATCACACTGCTGCAGCTGCTCTCCGAAACCGTGCATGTGTTGTTGTTTCAAGCATATACACGTGATCCCAACGCCTCATGCGTCTTGTCTGGTTGTTTGGCACGCCAGTGCGTGCTCCATGCAGCCGCAGCAGGGCGATCACGCCTGTAACTGCCTACCTGCCACCAGCAGCACCCCCAGCATCAGCAGATGTGGCGCAGGCATTCAAGCGGCTGCAGAATGGCAGTGATGTGCGTGGAGTAGCTCTTGCGGGTGAGTTGGGGCTAGCTGCTGTGCTTTATGATTGTTGACGGCAGCACGTGCAGAGGGTTGCTGCAGCAGTATGTACATGTACAACAGCATTATAAACTGCAGCTTGCATTTGCTGCAGCAATACTCTGCACGTGCTGCTGTGCACAAGGAAGAAGCATCGTAAAAGCAGCAACATGTGCGCAGTCAGTTGTTACAGCAGGTCGGCAACACAGCATGTGTGCTTGCACGCGTAGGCTGCAGCAAATGCAGCACGTGCTTCAACAATGGTGTTGCAATTATAGAAACAGCATAAAAGCAGCCATGTGTGTGCAGTGAACCCCTGCAACTGGTTGGCAGCACGGTGTGTGTGCTAGCAGACGTTAGGTTTGCTGTTGCAGCTGTTGCCTCTAGTTGCTTGCATGCCTGCTTGCTACACATCGTCAGGCCTGTGCAAGGGCACAGGGCAGTTGCTGCGGCATAGAACAGAACCGTCTCATCTTCTCTCTTGCTCGATCTCACGCAAGCTAGTGCCAGCTGGTGCTACTTTGTGCTCTCATGCAATGCAAGCTCACACGTTATGTTGCTATATACACCCCGGCCCTGCTAGGTATGCAGTCCACCATATGTGGTGATTCCCACATGCTGCCTAGTAAGGGGTGTAAGGGTCTGGGTGGTCTACCTTACACCGAAAATAGAGAGAATAATCAGTCTGCTTTCCGCCTCCCCAGTGGGTGAGGCGCGGTTGCCGATGCCGAAAGGTGTGGCTTACAAGGATTGATTATTATTATTATTACGTTATGTTGCTCCAACTGCCTCTTTCTTGTCACCCCGTGTGCTTGACGCGCCTTGTGCTGCTGCTGCTGTACTGCTGCAAACAAACCCAGTCAACCGTGGTGATGCTATCACGCTTACGCCAGCCTCAGCCTTCTTTATTGCAGCTGGCTTTGTGGACTGGCTAAGGAGCAGGGGCGTGGCAGATGTCAAGGTGAGCAGCCGCCCAATACTTGTTGCACACTGATCATGCCATCCAAGTTTCAGACCTTGGGCATGCCCGAGTGCAGAGAACCAGTGAATATCGTTTGCCCCAAAGGAACGTGCCTGTGAGCTACATAGGCAAGCGCACGATGCCAGCGTCAGCAATGCCACGTTCCTAGGAGGTTCCTGTTTGTTATTCCTGCACAGAGGGCCCTGCGTGGTCAAGCAACGGAGTGAGAGACGCGTTGGCAATCCTGCAACACTTGCTGCCAACTGCGGAGTGCTCCCATGCACATGTTCTGGTGGAACTGCTGGCTGCAGGTCGCTGTGGGCTGCGATCCACGCGTCAGTGGCCCCCTGCTGATGCCTGCAGTGCTGGCAGGCCTTCAGTCTGCTGGCGCAGCAGCAGTGGATGTGGGGCTCTCCACAACACCAGCCATGTTCTACGGCATCATTGCACCTGGTGCGCGCAGCAGCTATGATGAACCATAGCTGCCGTGGGCTGTGCAGCTGTGTTTGTGTTTATGTTCTATGGCATCATTGCACCTGGTGCGCGCAGCAGCGCATTTCTTGCTTAGTGAAGTATATGCTGCTACGGGCTGTGCAGCTGAGTGTGTGTTGTTGAGCTAGCATTGGCGGCTTAGCCGCGACAGCTGCGGGCTGCTTTTGCTCCGGTATATGACATGCAGCAGCTGATGAGTTGCCACCTCGTGCAACCGCATCTGAGGTTTTGGATGTTCAGGGTTTTAGTTTGTAGGCACATATCTGCCACATGCTTAGTACACACAGTGTGGCCGTGCACAGCAACCAGTGATGAGTGCACTGAGATAGCACAAGCTCTTATCAGACAAAGCCAGCATGCTTTGATTGCTGTGTACCACAGGTTCGACTGTGACTGGCTCCATCATGCTGGCAGCCTCCCACATGCCAATGCACAACAATGGCCTCAAAGTCTTCACACACAGCACACAGCTATCGTTGGACAAGTTGAGCATGCTGTCCTTGCTGTGTCCCGCAGGCTCGACTGTGACTGGTTCCATCATGCTGACAGCCTCCCACATGCCAATGCACAACAACGGCCTCAAGTTTTCACACACAGCACACAGCTATCGTTGGACAAACCAATTATGCTGTTTTGCTGTATTTGCAGGTTCAACTGTCACTGGGTCCATCATGCTGACGGCATCCCACATGCCAATGCACAACAACGGCCTCAAGTTTTTCACTGCCGAAGGCGGCCTAGGCAAGCCAGACATAACAGCAATTCTGGAGACTGCTGCAGCGAAGTGTGAGGCAGCAGCGGTGCCTCTTGGGGACGCGATTCTGGATGGCGCGTATGTGCTGCGGCAGGTTCGTAGGAATCAGTCTGTTAAAAAGTGTCGTACTATGGTGCGCTCTTCTTGCCATGCATCGAATGCTTGTGTTCTTTGTGTCAAGGCAGTGCTGACATCCATATGCAGTCGTCTTGGGGACGCGATTCTGGACGGCGCGTATGTGCTGCGGCAGGTGCGTACAACTGGTGCGTTAAATGGGGATTGTGTGGAGGTGCATCACTCCGAATGCTTGTCTTCTTTGTGTCAAGGGCAGTGTTGACATCCATATGCGTAGTCCTAGTCTGCTGCAGCAAAGTGCGAGGCAGCAGCAGTGCCACTTGGGGACGCCATTCTGGATGGCGCGTATGTGCTGCGGCAGGTGCGTACTGAACACGTACAAATTGTGTGTTAAATGGAGATGTACCATGGTGCGCTCTACTTGCAATGCACCAAATGCTTGTCTACTTTGTGTCAAGGCAGTGTTGACATTCATACGTCTAGTCCTAGGTGTTGCGCTGCACTCGTGCTGCTGCTGCTGCTGCTGCTGCAAACAGGCTGTGACAACCCCAGCCACCCCCAGCAGCTGGCCGCTGCTGTCAAAATCTTATGCGCTGAGCTGGACTCTTGCTGCTGCTGCTGCTGACAGGCTGTGAAGACGCCAGCCACCCCCAGCAGCTGGCCGCTGCTGTCAAAATCTTATGCGCTGAGCTGGACTCTTGCTGCTGCTGCTGCTGACAGGCTGTGAAGACGCCAGCCACCCCCAGCAGCTGGCCGCTGCTGTCAAAATCTTATGCGATGAGCTGGACTCTTGCTGCTGCTGCTGCTGCTGCTGCTGCTGACAGGCTGTGAAGACGCCAGCCACCCCCAGCAGCTGGCCGCTGCTGTCAAAATCTTATGCGCTGAGCTGGACTCTTGCTGCTGCTGCTGCTGACAGGCTGTGAAGACGCCAGCCACCCCCAGCAGCTGGCCGCTGCTGTCAAAATCTTATGCGATGAGCTGGACTCTTGCTGCTGCTGCTGCTGCTGCTGCTGCTGACAGGCTGTGAAGACGCCAGCCACCCCCAGCAGCTGGCCGCTGCTGTCAAAATCTTATGCGCTGAGCTGGACTCTTGCTGCTGCTGCTGCTGACAGGCTGTGAAGACGCCAGCCACCCCCAGCAGCTGGCCGCTGCTGTCAAAATCTTATGCGCTGAGCTGGACTCTTGCTGCTGCTGCTGCTGCTGCTGCTGCTGACAGGCTGTGAAGACCCCAGCCACCCCCAGCAGCTGGCCGCTGCTGTCAAAATCTTATGCGCTGAGCTGGACTCTTGCTGCTGCTGCTGCTGCTGTTGTTGCAAAACAGGCTGTGAAGACCCCTGCCACCCCCAGCAGCTGGCCGCTGGTGTCAAAGTACGCAGAGCACCTGCGTGAGATGATCGTGTCAGGCATCAAGCACCCAAACCTTAGGCGCTGAGCTGAAGTCCGGCCACTGCTGCTGCTGCTGCTGCTGCTGTAAACAGGCGGTGAAGACCCCGTCAACTGCTGCTGTGGCACCCCCAGCATCTGGTCGCTACTTTGAAAGGCCTCGGCGCTGAGCTGCACTCATGTTGCTGCTGCTGACAGGCTGTGAAGACCCCAGCCACTCCAAGCAGCTGGCCGCTGCTGTCAAAGTACGCAGAGCACCTGCGTGAGATGATTGTGTCGGGCATCAAGCACCCGCAGACACCCGACAGGCCGCTGAGCGGCCTCAGGATTGCAGTGGATGCTGGCAACGGCAGCGGAGGCTTCTTTGCCTCCCAGGTGTGCTTGGCATGTTTGCGTTGATGTGTTGGTTGCTCCTGGGTGCCTGCTGAAGTTGTTTGCCATGTGGCTGAAGGTTACAGTGGAGTCCAGCAACGACAGCAGAGGCGTCTTTGCACTACAAGTGTGCTTACAACTGAAATCTTATGGAGCTGGGAGCTGCAGTCATTGCATGCATGCGTCTTGCTGCGGCGCGAGATTGCAGTAGATGCCGGCAGCAGAGGGTGTTGTTGCAGCACAGGGATGCCTATGCGTGGCTGCTACAGCGATACAACATCTGCGATGGACTGCCCCTTATCCTGCCAGGAGCGCCGCACTGCACTTCTCTTTACAGAAATCAGTGGCAACCGTCATATATGTCCCCTGCTGCTGATGATGTGTGTGTTATAGGTGCTTCAACCCGTGGGTGCTGATGTGTCAGGCAGTCAGCGGTAACCATCTCAAAGTCCCCTGCTGCTGCTGCTGTGTGTGTGTGTCATAGGTGCTTGAACCGCTGGGTGCTGACGTGTCAGGCAGTCAGTTCCTGGAGCCTGATGGCACGTTCCCCAACCACATTCCCTGCTGCTGCTGCTGCTGCTGCTGCTGCTGCTGTGTTTTGCTAGGTGCTTGAGCCGCTGGGTGCTGACGTGTCAGGCAGTCAGTTCCTGGAGCCTGATGGAACGTTCCCCAACCACAT
>CADDIJ020001093.1:0-17211 GCA_902809745.2 Tetradesmus lagerheimii | reverse complement strand
GGGGGGCAGGGCTCGCAAGCCGCAGCCGCACAGCCGCGCCAGCACGCACACGCGGCCACGGTGGGCCTCCTGGGCAGTCCCAGTCAGCACAGCGCCGCGTGACCAACACGCACACAGCAACACACACGCATGCACGCATGCATGCACAGGGACTGCTGCTGCACGCAGCTGCGCCATGCATGCTCCTCGTGCTGACTGTGTATGCAGGCAGTGCGCGCTGTCACAGGTGACCAGCAGCTGCGACTACAGGCTGCACCTCCACACGCCAAGACATCAGAGCATGCAGCAGCACACGCACGGCAACAACCTGCAAAGCGCCTAGCTGGCACAGCAACTGACACAGCACCACACCCAACACATGCATAACACAACTAGCTATCTGCCTAGCAACTGCTAACTCGGCAAGCACCACTCCTGCACCGACAAGCTACAAGCTAAACTGACCACCCCACCCTGCCCTGAAACTGGAAAGCACACACCCTGAAAGGTGGAGCGCCACGTCATGATGAAGCAGCAGGTGTTGAAGTAAAGCGTAGGAGTAGCCGAACAGCCGCAGGCAGAGTGGCGCCTGGGCACTTGCAGCAGCCCTGAGCTTGATGTGTAGCTCGTCGCACAGCAAATGGCAGGAAGCAGAAGAAGAGGACGGAAGCAGCAGCACACCTGCAACGGCACGCACAGTTAGCGCCTAACCGCTGCCAGCTGCCTACATTCATGCGATGCCAACGTTAGTCAAGTACGAACGCAGGTCAACAGGCTTCAGCACTGTGCACAGAAAAGGCATACACAATCAGTACCTACGCGGCTGGCTGCTGCTGTCCAGACGTCATTCCTGCAAGCACACACACTTTTCAGTGACTATGGGCCACCAGCTGCCTGCTGCTCTCCAAGCTGCACTCTCATGTCATGCAAAGCAGAAGCATACATGGTTTGGTTAGAAGCTACCAGCTGCCGACTGTGTTATTCCCGCCATTCCTGCAAGCACACATCGTTAGAGAACAAGAAATCCAGCCGCCTGCTGCTCTATCGCAGTCAAGCACACAATTTGAGTTACTATGGCCACCAGCTGCTTGTACAAGCTGCACTCTTATGTCACGCACAGCAGAAGCATAGGTTAATTGTTAGAAGCTACCAGCTGCCACTGTATTACTCCAGCCATTCCTGCAAGCACACATTTTTAGTGAATCAATCTACACATGCGTACCTGGCATACTGCTCTCACCTGCATGCTGTCTTACACCTTACTTACACTTGCACCTTTGAAATTAAACATTGCAGTAGTTCAGCATACCACCCACCATTGTCCAGATGTTCATAGTACACGCAGTCCTGTCAGTTCCAGTGTACACGCTACATGCAGTCCTGCCAGTCGCTTCATTTGCAGCTGCAATGTTGTCAAGCCCAAAAGCCCCAAACCCTTGATTGAATAGTTGGTGATTGGTAACAGGATGACACAGTGATAACGAAGCCCACTGACCAAACCTTGCAAGTCCCTCCAGCCCACTGGCGCAGCACAGCCCACAAGCCCAGCACACCAGTCCAGTAGCATACAGCCGACAGCCCGAGCCCAATACATCACCCTATGCACATGACAGCAGGGGTTAGCACACGACGCACGCTGCCACTGACTCACCAACTCACCACCGAATACAGCAAACCCAGCTGATTGAAACGCCCTCCCATCCAGAGCCCATGGCCAAGAGTGCCTTACTACGAGAACAAAGTATCAGGTGTTGCTGCGACCGCTGTGACATGTTGCTGGCTATTGTTCCACGCTCTGGTGTGCTGATACAGGGAGAATTAGTTGTGTGATGCTGTTGACAGAAGTGAAGTGTGTTGCATTGCAAATGGACAGATGTAAACTGTTGTGCCAATATGTTGACGTCTCATTATGGTACTACAGGTCTTGGCTTGTGACGCTTGTTGTAGCTCAAAGCTTGCCGTAGTTCAACGCTCGCTGTGGCTTACAGGTTGTTGTAGCGCTGACAGTAGCTCTATGTGGTCTGTCGTGGTCCTGCTGCCTAGCAGTGATGAGGAAGTTATGTAGGCTGCTTGCATGCTGTCCGTGTCCTATACTAGTGCTTCGTGTTGCTCCGGCTCCAGGCACCTGGCGCAGAGAACGACACACCACACGCACGCACGCACACGCCGCCACACCCACACCACACCAACAGCAGCGCACCGGCCGCCACCCGCGGGGGCAAGGGTGGGTGGCGGCCGCAGCAAACGCAGGTGCAGGACTGCGTCAGCATGCATGCTTTCAAACAGATGAGGATGAGGATGAAGTGCAGCACAGGGCAAGCATGCTGCAATCACGGAGCATACTTGGCTGCCCACAAGCATAACATCCTGCAAAAGAAGCTGCACTTGTCTACCCTGACCAAGCGAAGATAACCAGCAACCCACCTCAGAGGTCCAGTTGGAGGGCAGTTGGTGACGCTTGTGACGCCGATATGGCCGGTCTTGTGCAGCAGCCTTGCGTGTCGGCCTGCAGGCGCAGGAGCAACCACCAGCAGCACCACGGCCGCCGGTGGTTGCAGCAATCGCGTGCCAGGAGCAGTCAGCAACTGGAGCAGCGCGTACTGCAACCTTTCAAGCCTCATGCACGCATCTGGCTAGTTCAGCCGAGGACGTCCAAGCATGCAACACAAACAAGGTAGACACTGTACTGCACCCTACACTGAAGCCATCAAGAGCAGACTCACAGGAACGGTAGACAGCCTTGGCTTGCAGGTTGGTAGCCGTGGCGCTTGTCAATGCTGCACTCCCCTTGAAGCTGACTGCTGTCCAGCTGGCTGCATACAGCTGACTGCCTATAGCTGTGTGCTGGCGCTGTCTGCTGTAAACCGGTTTGCTGTCACCTGCCTATCTACCTGTCTCCTGCCCTGTCCTGCCTTAAACCTTCCATCCAGACTGCCACTATTAGCCGATCCATTAGCTGCCCTGCCTGGCCTTCAACCTTCGAACCACGCTGCCCACTGCTAGCCTGCCTGCTGACTATTGACTGCGCTGATGCTGCCAACTGCAACTGCTATGAAGGAACCTCGATCAAATGCACACAACACGCACACACCAACAGCACACATACAACAACTTCTGGGCGGGACCTTTGAGGAGGCATAGCAGCCTAACTGCTAAGCTACACACGTCAAGCCACAGCAGTCGTCCTGCAAGCAACATGTTAGCAGCTGGTGCGAGATGCAAGCACTGCATGTAGCATGCTGTGAAAGGCATCCAGGTAACAACCAGGCCAACTCCCTCACCTGTGTCTGGCCTACTGAAAATTGCATCTGTGCCTGCATGTGACATATCACATAGCACTAGTCCAGCCACCTGCCTGACGACTGCACCATCTTGTACACTGCAGCTTCACGAGTAATGCCTTTTGCCCTTCTAGCACTGTTGACTGGTTGACTGCTATCTGCTGAAGCCTGCACTGCTTTAGATGCAACTACAGATGCTGAAGAAAAACCTGCAATGAAACAACGTCACACCACACCACGCGCACACACAACGCAACAGCCACAGCACACAGCAGACCATCGGTGGCACGCCTTGAGCAGAGCAGGGAAGCTAGCTGCACACACTGCTGTGCTGCCAAGCACGCATAAATATCTCTGCACGGATCGCCTACAGCTGCAAGTAGGCAGAGCAAGCAACTACCCACCTTGCTGTGCCGCGCCTGTGTTGTGGCCTTGGAAATGACTGCCTTGCTGCAAGGGACCTGCGGAGAGACAACGTCACGCCAACCATGCCACACGCCACACCACAACAGCACGCACAGCACACCATTGATGGCACGCCTAGGGAAGGGCTGGACGACCCTCAGCTACATAGAACAAGTCAATCATCATGATATCAAGGCAGCTGCCAGTGCTGCGCCTACCTGTACAGTGCAGAGCAAGCACCAGCTGCTCACCTGCTAGTGCCGTGCCTGTATTACAGAAGTGCTCTTGTTAGCAGAAGTGTGGAGACCTGCGCTAAGCGCCGGAGCCTGCATAGAGACAACGCCACACCACGCCACACGCACAACGACACACAACACAGACCATCGGACGCCTCCAAAGCAAGATGACTTGTTGCTGCTGCTGACAAGAACTGCAAGCAGCTGCATAAGGCCGCATTCAAGTGTACTGCACATCTGGACAACAGCAAGTACTGGATGCACTGTGGACTGACCCTGCACAGCTGCCTGCTACTGCTGTCTCAGGATCCCGGTCACTCACCTGGTGACAAACGTAGCGCGGGTGGCATCAGTTACATCGTTGCAGGCGGAAGCTCAAGATGCAGAGGAAGCCCAAAGAAGGAGCCCAGAGCACGCCAGAAGGACACAAAAGACGCCGAAGCCTGTGTGATGCACTGCCGGCCGCTCCCACGGAGGTGACGACTATGAAGATTCTGTGCGCTGCTCCGCTATCAAGACGTTCATCTAGCACCAACTGTCATGCACACCCTAGCCCGACTCGACACCGCTGGTCCAGCTTGACACCTGCGCTAAACGCCAGCGCCTGCGTAGAGACAACGCCACACCACACGCCACACACACAACAGCACACCAGACCATCGGACGCCTCCAAAGGTGACAGCAAAGCACTAGCAGCGACAGCAAGACATGCTCACGTATGATGCAGCTGAGCGCAGATAGGAACCACAACACCTTGCTGCTATGCTGCTGCTGCTTTTTGAGCCTGAGCTCTCACCTGCTGCTATTTGCAGCTCCTTGCAGCCTGATTGGTAACAACTCGTAGGACATAGTAGCCATGGAAAGACATCCAGCGCTGACCATCAACCAATCAACAGCCCGCCGCTGAACCATGTATGCTGGCCTGCTGTCAAAGCATCAACACAAGCTGCTATATATGCTTGATTGCTTCAGCCATCATGCACTGCCTAGATGGATGCACTGCCTAGATGGAATATACTGCATGGGCTGCATTCACTGCCAGCTCGAAATCGCCAACCCACACACATATTAGCCACAACGCACACTGCGTATTCCCCATTGTACTGCACTGCGGACTTACTGCTGTAGTTGCTCAATTAAAGCTGTCACAAAATCAGCAACGCACTGCAGGCTAAAGCTCATGGCATGCACGCTGGCTGCAAGACATCTGCACTCCAAGAGTTGAACTTTGCAAGCAGAAAGTCACACAACGCACCAAGCCATGCCATACACATAACTCTGCACATCTAAAGACAGCTTCTAAAGACAGCTAACCATACTCTGCTGCACTTGACAGAAAGACAGTAAGACGCGCATTGCACAAACCCAAGGTCTGTCTATGAACTGTTCGGTCTCTGCTCTGCTCTACTGTGTTGGCATTGCTGCTGCTGCTGGGGATGGCTGGGCGTGGCTGCACTTTTTCGTAGCGTCATCTGGGAGGTAGACTGGTGGCCGCCTGGCTGCTGGTTGGGTTGGGGTGCTTGGAGGGGGCTGCAGGGCAGGAGGGGCGGTGTAGGCTTGGAGGCAAGGCGGGGTGGGCTTGGCGGGGATGGCTTGAAGAGGGTGCGGGGGACTTGGCGGTAGATGATGCCTGCCTGCAGCAGCAGTTGCGGCGAACAAGCGGCAGCAGGCGCAGGCAGAGTCAGCACACGTGAAAGCCAGCCAGCCAGCCAGCCAAGCAGGCAACACACACAACAGCAACATGCCGGGCTGCAGCCAGCAGCAGGCAGCAGCCTGCAGCCGTGCACAGAAGAGAGCGGCTTGCAGGCAGCATGCCCCATCATCCGCTCAGTGCACACACCATGCTGTCCACACACACACCCATTTCATTTCACCTGGTGGGTATCCAGCTGGCAGGTTGATGCTTAGAGGGTGGGTTGCAGAGGCTGAGGGCACTTGGAGGAACGCCGGTTGACACGCTGACGCTTGGCAGTGGCCGATATCCCTGCAACGCACAGCACCAGCATTGCAGCCAGGTGAGCGGGTGACACATACAACATGGCAGGCAGGAGCACTTAGCATCATGCTGTGCACAGCTCGCCACTGCAGCATACATAGAGAGTCGCTGTGTGGTGGACGCTGCGTCAGCATGCTGTCACTAGCAGGCGTGCAGCAGCCGCTCACCACAGCAGCAGAATTTCAAGAAATCACACTCTGCACCAACACGCTGTCGCTAGCACCAGCATGCTGTCACTAGGCAGGCGTGCAGCAGTGTACATCTCACCTGGGCTGCCAGAGTGCTCAGCGCTGTGCTCAGCCTGCGCAGGTTCCTGCTGATCATCTCCCAGCCAGCCGTCCGAAGCGTCTAAGAATAACTCCTCTTTATCGTTATTTCTTTATGGCGGGCTACCGGAAGAGGATTCCGGTAGCTGCTGTGGTTGATTTGGTGTGGGGCCTTGGGTTTGGGTTTGGCGGCCCCGTTCCTTCGTGTAACGAATCAATCTCTTCCGGTAGCCCGCCATAAAGAAATAACGATGAAGAGGAGTTATTCTTAGACGCTTCGGACGGCTGGCTGGGAGATGATCAGCAGGAACCTGCGCAGGCTGAGCACAGCGCTGAGCACTCTGGCAGCGCAGGTGAGACGTACAAGCAGCCAGCCCCTCACCAGCTTCAGCTCCAGTTGGCAGCATCGCCTTGATGCGGTAGCTCCTGCAGGAATGGCGTTGGCTGGCGATGATCGCCCTGGCCTGGCGGCTTGACACTTGGTGCCTTTTGCTGTATGATGCCTCCAGTGCGTTGACACACCTACTGCCTGCGCTATACTGCTTTGCTGCTGCTGCTACCGCCACATACACCACATCTGCCGCTACTACTGCCGCCACATCCCAACAGCACGCAACAGCACACAACGAGACAATGGAACTACACTCCGTGACGCTGCCTCCAGTGATGCTGCCTCCCACAATATTACCAGCTGCTACACAAGGTAAACTACATGTGCTGTAGGACTCCTGTACACTCTGCTCTCGTAACCATTGCTCAAATAACGTAACTAACGACAAACATATCTACAAAATCAGAGGCAAGCGACTGCCGCACTCACCCCGGCACTTGCAATGCACCCAGCAAGATGATCATCAAGCGGCTACAAAAACACACAAACCACAAGTCAAAGTTGACACCAGATACCCTGCTGAGAACCCAAATCGGCAATTGAACAGGTGCACAACCTTCGCTTCTTCAAAGCTGACATCGGATATCACTGCTAAGAACGCAATTCGGCAATTGAACAGGAACACAACCTTCGCTTCTTGCCTGTACTCCCTTTCGGTGCTTTCCCAGCTTTCATAATGAGGACTGCCAAAAAAGTGTATTGTAAGCAACCGCAACAGACCAGCCGAGCAGACAGTGGAGAATACAGAATCTTACCAGAGCCATGAACATAATCTGAAAGCGTCAAGTGCCTGATGCCACTGGAGTTGCTGCCACACACCAACAATACAATCCTAGGTGCAAGGGTCAACAGTACACCATGTTTTCACCATTGGTTACTGCCACGCTCCTGAAAGCACGCTGTTACTGCTTTGCACACACAGACCACACACTGCATCACTGCATGATTGCAAAGACAAGACCTCTTTCCTGTGCCGATGATGCACAACTCGCGACTTACTCACTTGCATCCAACGTTGCTACGAACGCGGTTCCAACATGCATCAAGATGCATCAACCCTCACGTATCTATGATGTTATAGTACAGCACTAATGCAAACGAAACTGCCTGTGTACTAGTGCTACCTTTTCACAGAACAAATCAAATCACAAAGTAGGGCACATGACATGCAAACGCAAGTGCAGTCGTTGCTGCTGACTGTTGCAGATAGCCCTTGCACACTGGAGATCACTTGGATGAAGGATTAAGGCGTCGAAGTAAGGTCGAGGTAGAGGTGATCAGGAAACAAACGGTAAATCTGCAAGAGCGACGCAGCAGCACAAGCGGACAGGCGGCAGCGTGGCGCGTTTAGCAGGCGCCTAGCACAGCAGCACCAATACACTGCAGACACTGTTGCCATACTGCACAGCCATTGCAAAGCCAGGGAGCTATGCTGAGCAACATGCTGATCAGCAATCTCCTGGAGCACACATATCAGCCTGCATGAGCATTGCGTACTGTGCTCAGCAGCTCACCAGTTGAAAACCAAGCTCTGTGTGTTCTTGATGAGATGGAGCAACCTCCGGCGAGCAATCGATTGTTGTGATATTGCTGCTGTTAAAATGCTGGCCTGAGGCGTGCAGTTCGATCCGGGTAGGAGCAGCTTGGGCAAGCATGATGGTCTTTACACTTATCGATAAGAAGTTCTGGTCCGGCTGGCTGGCCGCGAGCGGCCCGATGGCTGTGCCTCATCTGTTCACTCTACAAGCCACTGGTAACAGTACGGGGAGCACATGCAGTGCATGCATGCACGCAAGGCGCTGACCGCTGCGGCAGGTCTGCCTACAGGACGTGTGTCGCATTCTGTGCTGACAAGCCAGCGTGGCTACCACTGCACTGTTGCAATAAAATGTTTGGTATCTTATATAGAATAATTGGGCGCTGATTGATGTTGTGAGGGCTAGATGCGTGTCGAACGCTGTTTCGCAGTTTGGCAATGCAAGCACGGGCTGACGCGGACAGCAGCCATAGCTGATTAACAGCGCTTGCCGAGTGCATGGCGACCTTGCGATCAGTGGCCAAAGCTTGTGTAGAAGCGCAGCTGAAGCGCAAAGCGTGTGTGGTGAAGTGATGTGCAAGAGAGCCGCTGTGTGCCGGGCCCGGGCCGCAGCGCCACAGGGCGTGCAAGAGGTGATAAAGGAGGTGCCTGTAAGGATGGGAAAGGGGCAGGTAGAGTTGGCAGGGCAGCAAGCGGCAACACGGACACAGCTGCAAGCAGCAGCAATTGCGAGGCAAAGCCTGCCAGTCCGTGGCATCTCACCTGATGCTAAAGCAGCCCAAAAGCCGTTTAGTGTGAACGCTAGTGAACATGGGGCCCAGCGCGTGTGCCGGCCTATAAGAAGCCCGAGCGAGACGTGTTCATGACATCCTCGTCAGCAGGGTGCGGGGTTTGGCGTTGGGCTCGCAGGCAGCCAGCCTTGATCCATGCCGGAATATAACTAATACGTGTCGGAGCAGCTGTCACAGCTAGCGCTTGAGGGCTAGCGTTCAGCCTGATAAAGCAATACATGCCGTACGTCCGTAAGCATGGCCCTCGTTACCTGCTGGTAGCATTACAAGCCTGCGATGTAGCGGCGAAACAACTGTCAAACCTGCAGGATGTGGTGCATCGCGCGCACTGTCACAGGTACTGCTAGCTGCCTACTGGTCTGCTACGCACTCCAGAGTTCCCAGAGCTGGAGTGAACAATCATGGATGATCAGGCCAGGCTGGCCCAGCCCGCGGGAAACTAGAGGCCATGCTGTTAGCTGGTTCCTGCCAGGCAGCACTGAAAAGGTTGCACTAAGAGAAACATCAACGGCAGCATTGAAACGTCAAGCACTGCTGGCAGGCAACTTCACTTGGTTGCTGTGTATGGCCAGCCAGTAACAAAAAACAAAAACTTGCTGGCAGCCTACCCACTGAGGAAGGTGCAAAAC
This sequence comes from Tetradesmus lagerheimii, assembly GCA_902809745.2. NCBI lineage: Eukaryota > Viridiplantae > Chlorophyta > Chlorophyceae > Sphaeropleales > Scenedesmaceae > Tetradesmus > Tetradesmus lagerheimii. The sequence continues at coordinate 7,700 of CADDIJ020001093.1, read as the reverse complement.
CAGCCTGCTTCCTGAGGAAATTGCCGCATTTGCAGTGCGCATCACTGCGAAGCCTAGCAGCACTCCAGCAGGAAAAACATGCAGCGACAGCATCACTGTGGTGGCAGCGTTCAAGCAACTTGAAATACGAAAGAGCGCCGACACAGCTTTGCAGGCCTCTGTAAACTTTACTGCTGCATCATGCCCGACGGTCTGGTACTGGACAACCAGCATGCACAGCAGGTAAAGCAGGCGAATCCCCTGATACAGATCAGCATACTGTTTGGGCATTGGCAGCACATGCAGCTGCGGCACTGTGCGCATCAGCAGCAACCTCATCCACTGTTACCGGCTTCTGCATGGCTCCACCAGAATACTGCTGCTGCTCCTGCTGCTGCTGCTGCTGCTGCTGCTGCTGCTGCTGCTTTGGATCCTGCTGCTGCTCCGGGTCCTGCTGCTGCTGCAGCTGCTGTGCTTTTGCTGCTTCCTGCAGGGAGCTCTGCCGTGCTAGGTACTCGCCAGCATTGCTGAGCGAGCGCACCAGCTGCTTGTATGTGAAGCCTCCACCCGCTGCGGCTGCTGCAGCCTCTGCTTCTCTCGTGCCCCGCCTGCCCCCTGGCAGCGACTGCAGCAGCTCCGTGATGTTGCCGCGAGGGTGCAGCAGCTGCAAGCGTGACACAGCAGCAGGAGCGAAACGCCTGTCAGTCAGGCAACAACCTGTGCACAAGGCACCCACTGGAACAGGCGGTGCAATGCGACTGCCAAGAACATGAGGGGGGACACTACATGCTACTCCCTAGCAGTTGTGAAGTGAACTATGTGTTGCAAACCCCCTAACCCCTAGGCAAGCATGCGCACTGCAGGAGTGCATGCACACCCGTGTACCTCCTGCCTGCCCCCACCTGCTTCAAGCTGCCTCCTTGCACACTTGCATCAGCCAGCGCAAACGGTGTCAGCCCGTACCAGTCTTCAACGGTGCGTGGGTCCCACAGCCGCTCCTGACCGCAGCTGCTACCGTTGCTGCTGCCGTGCCCAGCACACCAGTCACACTGCACAGATTCCTCATCATCACTGTCATCACATGTACAGCAGGACTGCGCCACCTCTGGCAATGCGCCTGCTGCTGCTGTTACATATGCGGTCAGCAGCAGCACTGCTACAGGTTTGTCGCCCCTGGTTGCTGCCAGGTGCAGTGGGGTGGCTCCCTTGTTCACAGGCACAGCATCCAAGCAGTCGTATGCTGCTGCTGGTGTGAGGCGTGCGCCAGCTGTGATGAGTAGGTGCAGTGTCTGCAGGTCCCCAGACTGCACTGCATAATGCAATGCTGTCCTGCCTGCGGCGTCTCTCAGATTGACAAACCTACACAGCACAGCAAGAGCCAGGAGCATCTCTCAGCAACTGCTGCAGCAGACTAGGAGCGAGCAGGCATAGTTGTGCATCAACGGCTGCCTAGTTGGATAAGCAGGAACTGGTGGTGTAGTGCACAAGTATGCATGTGACCATCGCCTTGCCGGCAGTTGGCTAGAGACCACACAGCCATGTGCAGCCCAAGTGCTGCTGCATTGCTAGCAGCACACCATGGTAGCACCTGCTGTCCTGCACTGTGCTGCATTTATCTGAGGCTATGGCCTCACCTGCGTGTCAACACTGCAGCTCCAACGATGCACTCCTGCTCATTATGCTGCTGCTGCTCCTGCTGCTCTGCTGCCTCAACTAAGAGCTGCACCAGTTGGCTGTTGCCGGCCAGCGCAGCATGGTGCAGGCATGAGCGGCCTGCCTGGTCTTGAGGCAGCAGCGAACAGCCTGCCTGCAGCAGCGCCTGCACGCATGCTAAGTGACCTGCGCTGCACGGCGATGCAGCAGCTGCTGTAGCAAGCGCTGTCATGCCGTTGCTGTCTGTGTGGTCGAGCAGCCTCTTGGATGGATCAAAGGTGTTGCTGAGCGCTGACACACGCAGCGTGGCCAGCAGCAGCTGCAGGATGCTGTCCTGCCCTCCTTGGCAGGCTGCTGACACAGCAGTGCTGCCATCTGTCTTGTTGACAGTCATGGCCAGTGCTGCGTTCTTCTGCAGGTACATCTGCACAACCTCTGCAGCCAGCAACGTAGCAAGAGCATCAGAACAGCAGCGGTACAAACATCCTGGTGCTGTTATGCACTGCGTCAGCTTATGACAGTCTCTTGCCGCAGTGATTTGCTGTTTTTTAATACATAAAACAGCAGGGTCATGCAGTGTTTACTACCAGGTGTCTGTGATGCGTCCTGCGTCACTGCAGCATGGCTCTGCAAATCGAAGTGCAGCTGGATGCTGCTACAGCACAGTTAAGCGCCGTCAACTCGTGGTTGTCCCAGCACAGGCGTACCTTCATGGCCTTCTCTGGCTGCAACGCTGAGTATGAGACCATCTGATACTTCCTCAAGTTTGGAAGACTGTGCACCCATGTTGGAACAGGCACAGCAGATGTGCAGCAGACTTTCGGCTAACGGCTGACACAATGCTTCAACTAGCTCCACATGGGTTCTGGAACACCAGGATTGTCTGCTGCACGAAAGCCGTTCCTGCTGCGGGCGCTTCTACCCTGCTGCTTCTTAGCACAGATACAGTTCACCATGCTTCAACCAGTGAGCACACGTGCAGCGTGTTCTGCAGGGCTAACTATGAGACGAGCAAGCTTTGAAAATGTATGCACATGTCTGTCAGCCGGTCAGAGGTGATGTTGCAAGCTACGACAGGGAGGCGCGGGCAGTGCTACTTCGCTCTTGCGGGCTGAGATTCATGCAGAATACACCATGGCCTGGCATAGTAGTTGCGTCAGAAAACTTGGCTCAATCAAATGCAGCTAAATGCGGCCATACACCGCACATGCCACAAGGTCGACTGTTACAAGCACCAAGACTGTTACAACGATGACAGTGACATCCAAGAATGACAAAGAGCTATTGAGTAGCCACTGCGCTCAGGAGTTGGCAGCACAAGAGCCCTGGGAGAAAGTGGACCCTGCTAGCAAACGCGCTCATGATGTGTTGAGCACTGAAAACCAGCTACCGATCCCTCGTGCTGAACACCTCAGAGTAGAGTACCACAGCAGCACTGACCTACACTGCATACAGCAAAACAGGCTTAGTCTTAGGCACCAGCAAACAAAGCACGCACCACCTGATGATAATGTGTATGTAAGATCAGTCTGTCAAATGTGTCCTGCAACGACACCTCTAGATGCCTGTATGTAGTCAGCAAAAATGGAGCCAGAGATCCTGCTGTGCGGTATCGTGTCAGGTCAATGCTGCACTGACCAGTGGTCGCAGCTGTTTAGGCATACCACCTCAGCTAGCACAGCTGAGTTTCAAACCCTCAATCACATCCTGCACCTCGGCTATTTTGAAAAAAAACTGCCAGCAGCTGCCATGCACCTGGTGCGCCCCGCCTACATCATGTTGCAGTGTGACACCAGAACACTACATTGCCAACAAACCGAAACCGACACACAGTGGCAGGTCGTAACCAATCCCGAATGACACCTCATAGCCATGCAGTGGCCTACAGGCACGGCTGCGTGGGGGGTGTAAAAAGCTGGCCACTGTGCAAGGCATGGCAAGCAAAACCATGCAATGCCTGCCTTGCAAAGACAAGCAGGGAAAGGAGGCTCCGCATGCGTCTGGATCATGATGTCCACTGTGCCAAAGGTACAGTAAGGTATCAGGGCTGGCCATAGAACTGCTGCATCATAATACCAGCTGAGCTGGTGCAGCATACTACTGGTGGCAATATGCAGCTGCTCACTGTGGACAGCCGCAGCCACCCATCGCTTGGTGAAAGCTGGCCAGGCATGCTCAGCATGCGGGGGCATGTGACGTAAACTGCTAACTTGAGCCCAACTACACAGTCATTTGAGAGCATACGTATCAGGTAGCTGTTCTCTCTCTACTTACAGTTGCGCGAAGCCATTGCAGGTAGCAGTACCAAGCCGCCACCACACGTACTTTGATGACATAGCTGCCAGATGGCTACCACACATGCAGGCGAGGCATTTGAAAGGCTCTCGAACCTGCGCCAAAAGCTGGGTAGCTTAACACAACAGCAAGTCAAAGGTAACTGCTCAAATAAGGTGCAACCCGGTAGGATTGTCCAGTCCAGCTGGTACAGTAAGTACGAAGGAATCAGCAATGGGGTTCAGATGCCTGATCATTGCAGGCAACAGGCAAGTGCGCTAAATCAGCACGTCGCCCATGGCCTGCAAGTGTATCTGAGTCCGTCAATACCACACCAACACGATACGTAGCCGCATGCACAACACTGCATGTCAGGGTTGCAGCAGCCACCACAATAACCAGTATGTAGGTAAGGTCAGTCGATGGAAGTCTAAAACACCTGTTCTACGACCCCTGCCAGCAATAACAGACTGGCAGAGCGCACAAGTAGTACTAAGGTCCATTGAGCTGACAGTCTTGCAAAGACATGAAACTGAGCGCCAGCATATTTCAGCGGCGCTTGCTCGCATGTCATCTGTTGCACACAAGCACTTGCAACGTGCTGTGACACATTCTGACATAATGTACTGATAATGCCCTTGGTCACTAGTTCAACAGACAGGAAACCACTGAACCACTGTGTCAGTCAAACATCCATCCTGCAGTCAGCCAGCGGGCAGCCGGCATGCCACACCACCACAAAACAGGCTGCAGCACCAACCTGCCGCAGCTGGGCTTGCGCGCATCTGCAACGCCAGCAACCAGCCTCAGCAGCAGGACGGCGCATGCAGCAGCACCGCACAACACTCAGCCGCCAGTCTCTGCAGCCTTCTAGTTGCCTGCTCAAGATCCACCTTGTCACACACCTAATACGGCGCACACCATAACACCACAGGCACAATAAACAAACACAAGTGTGGCGTCCCAGCCTGGTGGGCACATGCACATACAGCGCCCAGCAGGCACAGTATCCTCACTAGGCTTTTCAGGTAGCCAGCAGTGTGCTCCAATGCACACATCCTGCCCTTGACAGCAGAAACACACAGAGAAACAACATCAAAATGCACAGGTGGATCTCAGCAAGCAACATCACACTATGCACGGCATATAGTGTGCTAGCGTGCTACCTGCACTGCAAGGGGTACCGTCTCCACACTCCCACCAGCGCAGGCGCCCGGTGCCAAGTTGCATTTGGACGCCTGCCTTGATAACATGGCCTGCCCAGTGCTGGGCCTTTCGAGAAGGAATGTGCTTGCTCCATGCTTGAGGCACCATCACCATAATCACCATCGCCATCACAAAGATATAGTCACCTCTCGCCAGGGCCAAGGCCAGCCACAGCACGGAACAGGAACAGTAGGTGTTGTGAAGCTGGAGGATTGTTGGCTGAGGAGCACAAGCCTTCTGAGGGGTCTGCGCAACCCTGTCAGCCATCCAGCCACTTCTCGCAATGTGGTCGATGTCACGTCCAATGCAAGGCACAAAATTGTAGGGAAGCACATGCTTGCCCATGGTCTATAGTACAGCCGTTGATTGCTCAGCTAACCACACTCGCAAGCACTGTGTAGGTTGTGGCTGCAGAGGCAGCAGCAGCCAGCTTTTCGAGCACAGGGAGCAGACAACTATGCTCAAACCGCTGCCAAAAAGCCTCAAGCAGAACACATCCTAGCCATCCTACGTATGATAGCAGGCCCATCCTATGATAACAAAACACACATCTGCCAAAGTCGCGCCATGATACCGCCAGTCTGGCGGCATGGGCAACCCAGCATGGGATCAACAACAACGCGTCATGACGCTGCAGTCGTAAGTAGTCATCAAATGCATGCCCGCAGTCAGAGTCTCTGGTCAATGCCTGACACGGCACCTGCGCGGCATATCCTGCCACATGCAATAGATGGTATGGTATGTGTTGCCCTGCACCCTTATGCTGATGTTGCGGTGGTCCACGCTGCACTGCCTCTACCGCGCCTCCAGGGCTGTAAGCCACGAGCGCAGCTGCTGCAGCGCAGCAGCGCTGGAAGGTGCCATGCCCGGCAGTGCCCGTGACGTCTTGTAGGGGCCTCTGCATGCACTGTTACTGCTGCTGCTGTGCCGTGCTTGCCGCACTACGTGCTGCTTGAAAGGTGCCAGCGGCAGGCCAGCTGCTGTGGCAGCTGCAGGCGTGGCTATGTCTGCTGCCGCTCCTGCTGCTGGTGGCATTGCTGTCGCTGGCTGCTGCAGCCCCTGAAACAGCTGTTCCCAGGTGCGTCTACTGCTGCTGGTAGCTGCTGGCGGCAGCTGCTGCAGCAGCAGGAGGTCCTCTCCAGCCAGCTCATTAGCGCCTGCTGCAGCTGTTGTCGCTGCTGCTGGGCCTGCCAAGCTGCTGCTGTCCAGTACATCAAGGAACCTGGCACGCTTGCTTTCAGGCTGTGATGTGAGCAGCACAACACCATCGTGCGTTGGGGAGCGCAGCAGAACCTCTCCTTGCTGCTCTTCTGCTGCTGCCTGCTGGACCTCCTGCTGTGCTGCTGCTGGCTCCGGGCTCCAGCACGACGCGCCGGCTGGAGAACCTGCCGCTGCCGCATCGGCAGCAAGAGGGTCTATTACAGGGCCTTGAGGCCACTGCAGCCTGCGCTTGCAGGCCATACTCTCGCGCTTGGCCCCTTCGTCCATGCCGCTTTGTTGTTCGCGAACCCTGCAGACACAGCCCAGGACAGCAAGACGGGTTGAGCTTGAAGTGATTACAGCACCCATTTTATATCTGTGGCGGTGCGACATGCATGAAGAAGGACTGAGTGGTCAAATGTGGTGGCTACACCTTGTCTGCCCTGCGACTCCTTACTCACGTTAGCTGGCTGGCTGCTAGCTTTGTTGTTCAGCGACTATGTCTATGTGGTATTGAGCACAGCAAATATGTCTTCTGTGCCGTTTCCTCAAAGGCCGTTGTGTTGCTCAACATCAGTCGTCCCTGCTTTCGGTCACTCAAACCAAGTTCAACTAGTCAAACACAGTACAGTCATTAGATACGCGCTGCTAGAAAAGCCTGTGTGGCACAGCAGTGGACGGGAACACCAACCGTAGCTGTGACAGCTATGGTTGGACTTGGAGGATTAGAGCGGCGAAGTTTGTTTTGGCAGGGTTGCATCATAATAACGCCCTGATGCTCGAGATATAGATTAAGAGTGGGTCCAAGAGCCCGGTGCTTTCCTGGCACAGCTCCCGCCTAGGAGTTGACCACCAAGCTGCCGTGTCTGCAAATTGAGCCGGGCGTCCGTAAAGGGCGATAAATGGATGTCACTGGCTATCTGTGATCGGTGAATGTCGACTGCACCCAGCCAGAGTAGACTCGCCTACACTGCCAATACCAGCCACCCGGTGACGAGGCCCTAATCCTGTCCTGGCACATTTGAAACGCAGCAGCACCTGGCCGAAAAAGCAAGCATAGAACCAAATTCATCCTAGCCCTGTTTCCAAGGGTGCAAACGCAATCTTGCACAACTCACTGCATCTGCACCACAAGTCACTAGTAGTACGCGGCGGCAGCAGCAGCAGCAGCAGTAGCACCGCACTTGAAGTCATCACCAGCATGCGCACTCACAGTGTCGGGTCGACCCTTGTAATCACCCGACCTTCAGCCAATTCTCTTGCCAATCATTGAATTATACCATTTTGATGGATACGACTCAACTTCACCGCCTGGGCTGGCAGCATGTTCAAGTTGAACTGCGTTCAGGTTGCCAGCTAATCATGCCCATAATAATAATAACAATAAT
>CADDIJ020001091.1:0-147983 GCA_902809745.2 Tetradesmus lagerheimii | reverse complement strand
GCAGGGGAAGCAGCTGCCTGCAGATCACATCCCTGGATACACATACATTAGTAAGCCCAGGGTTGTGCGGGCAGGGGAGCGTGCTTCTGGGGGTGTTGCAGTTGCTGTGCATGCCTCTGTTGCAAACGCGGTGAAAGTGTATGACTTTACTGACCAGCAATACGACGAAGCGCTGTGGCTTGTGATGCCAGGGCAGGGGGGTGCACGCAAGCTCTTCATTGGGGTGGTTTACATGCCTGATATGGGCAAGTCTGCATCAGTGAGGAGTGCTGCTTACTCAGCGCTGCAGGAGGACCTGGAGTACCTGTCTAGCAGGGGATCTGTGTTGGTGATGGGTGACTTTAATGCACAGGTTGGACGGGCATCTGGCCCAGCAGAGCGTATTGGTATGCATGGTGAGAGCACCGTCAATGACAACGGCCGCCTGCTCCTCTCATTGCTCAACACTGTCAACCTCTACTCACTTAATGCCCGCACAGCCCCCACCTCCCCTCACCAGCACATCACTTGTGACAGGTCGCACGGCGGCACCAGGCGAGACTCTTTGATTGACTACATCCTTGCCTCTGCTGACATTGCCATGCCCTGCCAAGCTGCTGCCAGGCCAACAGCCACAGTTGGGCCGCATACTGTGGGTGCTACTGACCACCTGCCTGTGTCTGCCCGCATTGTCAGGCCTGTGGTACGCCGCCCTGCAAAACAGGTTGTGCTGCGCCTCAACGCACAGCCCAAGGATTTCAGGCTGCAGAATGGGGAACAGTCAGCGGAACTTGAGGCATATCAGGATGCTCTGTCGCAGCTTGGTGCAGCCTACACAGCCACGGTCACCACTTTGCAGCAGCAGGCTTCTGCAGGCTCAACTACAGCAACTAGTGCAGTGCAGCAAGCGCACGAGCAGATGCTGGCAGCACTTCGTCATGCTGTCAACGCCAGTTTTGGCTACAAGAGGGTTTGGGTTGGCAAGTCCTTCCCATGGTGGACTCAGGAGCTCACAGATGCTGTGGAGGACAGGAAGCAGGCTTACCTGCGCTACAAGAACTCAGGGCTTGTAGCAGATTGGGCTACCTACAAACAGCAGCAGAAGGCTACTACACAGCTGGTCAAAGCAGCAGAGAAGCAGTACAAAGAGCAGTGCCAGCATGCCATTACTTCTGCATACACAAATCGCATGAATGATGACAGCCTGCTTGGAGAGAAAGACATGTGGCAGCTTGTGCGTCGTCTGTGCCCTAAGCATGTCAGCGAGGCGGTTTACAGCGTCATGCAGCATCCATCTGGGCATGTGGCATCTACCCCAGCTGAGAAAGCTGATGCTTTCAAGTGTCATTATGAGCGCGTTGGCAGCCATGCAGCATTTGCTTCCTCCAGCCCCCAGTTTGACGCTGCACACATGTCTTGTGTTGCAGCCAATGTGCAACAGTATTTGCAAGACTCTGCTAACTCCCCTGCCACCCCGCTGGACCTGCCCATCACTGCCGCCGAAGTCTCCGACTGCCTGCAGAGGCTGCGCACTGGCAAGGCCGGCAACCCGGCTGAGGAGGGCATTGTCAATGAGCTACTCAAGTATGGAGGCAGCACGGCCGCAGATATGTTACTGCATTACTGCAATCTGATGTGGCAGCTTGAGCAGGTGCACCAGGTGCCAGGTACAGTTGTGAACATGCCCAAGAAGGGTGACCTGACAGACCCCACCAACTACCGTGGTATCACCCTGCTTAGCGTGCTTTACAAATTTTACACCAGCGTTCTCAACCAGCGCCTCATCGAGTTTGCAGAAGGCAAGTCAGTGGCGGAGGGCACGACACAGCAACGGCAGCAGCAGCAGCAACAGCAGGCGCAACAGCAGCAGCAGCAGGCACGTCAGCAGCAGCAGGCGCAACAGCAGCAGCAGCAGGCACGTCAGCAGCAACAGCAGCAGCAGCAGGCACGTCAGCAGCAACAGCAGCAGCAGCAGCAGCAGCAGCAGCGTGTAACTGCTGCTACAGCAGCAGGAACGCCGCTGCTGCACGAGAGCCAGAACGGCTTTCGTCCCAAGCGCAGCTGTGCTGACCACCAGAGTGTGCTCAGTGAGGTGTTGGGTGGGAGGAAAGCTGAGGGGAAGGATTCTTATGTGCTGTTTGTTGACACCTATAAGGCTTTCCCAACAGTGTGGCTTGATGGGCTCTTTCAAAGCTGTGGGACAAGGGTGTGCGTGGAAAGATGTTCCGTGTACTCTACAACTTGTATCAGGGTGCACGCCGTGTGGTGTCTCACGAAGGTCATGTCACTGAGAGCTTCACATGTGACCTTGGTTTGCATGAGGGCGATGTTATTTCCCCCCCACTGTACCTGTACTTCATTGATGATCTGCTGCATGAGGTGCATGCAAAGCACCCTGGAATCACCCTTATGGGCCCTTGTGACGAACCTGCTGGTCAGGTTGTGGCAGCCATGCAGGCTGATGACTTTGTTGCTGTGTGCGGATCTCTGGCTGAGGTTCAGGCTGTGGCTGCAACAGTTTATGAATACAGTTGTAAGTGGCGGTTCAAGCTGAATAGCTTGAAGTCTGCTGTCATGCATGTCTCACCAGCTAGACAGCCCAGCCAGTTGGCTGATTCTGGCATCGTTTGGAACGGTGTGCCTGTGCCTGTTGTATCAGAGTACTGCTACCTTGGCCTGTGGTTCAACAATGCCTGCAACTGGAATACGCACTTTGAGAAGATGTTGGCAAAGTGCATCGTGTGAAGGGTGGGCTCATGCCAGTCTGGAAGAGCCGGCTCATCAGCGTGGAAGTAAAGCGTATCATTCTGCTTACATGCGTTCGCCCGATTGTTGAATATGGCAGCGAGGTCTGGTTTCCGTCAACTGCAAGGCAACTGCAACAGATTGACAAAGTGCAGACTGACATCATCAAGTGCTCAATGCGTTGTGGCAAGGAGCGCCCTTGCACTTCACTTGTTCTGGCTGAATGGGGTGTGAAGCCATTGCACATGTGGCTTCATCAGAGGGCGATGGAGTATTACTTTAGGGTTCAGCGTATGCAGAACTGTCGGTTGCCACATCAGGTGTTTTCAGCTGAGTGGAAGCGCCCTAGTGGTGCTGTTGCGGTGACACCTTGGCATAAGTATGTGCAGAGTTTGCTTTGCAAGTATGGTGTGGATGTTGAGGCGGCGGCTGATCGAGCTAATGCGTGCAAGAATCACATCAACCGTCAGGTCAGGAAGCTGCATGCAGACAGAATTGTTTGTGAATCACTGCAGCACTCTACTTTGAGCCGTTACATCACGCATGTGCACCCTACACATGCTGATGCCATGCGTTTTAAAAGGGCTAGGCCCTTTTTGTGTTCTGGTGCGCCAACGCGTGGTATTGAGTTGCTGATGCGTGTTCGAATGGGCTGTCTTTGTGTGCATGAGCGTACCAGTCGTTATGGTGGCAGCAGAGCTGATTCTAACACAGCATGTCCTGCTTGTGGTCAGGGTGTTGAGTCTTTGTCACATCTGATGTTTGATTGTCCCGCTACTTCTGCTCAGAGGGATACTATGCTTGATGAAATTCGGTCTGTTTTGCGTGATGTTGCTGGCGGCGCTGAAAAATTGCGCAATGTGTTGTCGTTGACTGATACATCCACTAAGTTGTTGCGTTTTGTTTCTGATGATATTTGGGGTAGTAGGGGGGTGTGCCGAGTGATATCTAGGAGCATTGCTGAGTATCTTGTCCAAGCTTGGGATGTGCGTAATATTTGCAAACACAATGGAGCAGTGCTCCCTCTTTCTTCCGCTCCTGAGGGGCGCGGGGCCGATGGCGTTGATGCTATGGCTTAATGGGTAACATGATGATGATGAGCGTTTGGCGACAGGTTCCTGCGTGGCATGCAGATGCCAGCTGACAGCTGCAGCCTACGCAAGGTCGGCTCACAGCACTATAACATGCTGGTGACCAGAGCTCCAATAACGCCACCGGCATGCCCACACCAAGCCGCCAACGGCTGCAGCTTGTGCAAGGCTGCCGCAAAGCACTGCATCATGCTAAATCCTGTCACAGGCCAACGGTTAACTCCAATGTACCTGGTTTCGTAGGAAGCACACACATGCAGCAATAAGGAACGGCACTGCTGAGTGCAAAGTGAGAGAAAGGGCCAGCCAGCTACTAGCTGTTGGACAATTGCAGACGCGCTGCACATAATAACCCAAATGCAGCGGCCAATACTGCCCAAAAACATGAGGGCAGAGTGCAGCCCTAGCAGTTGGTGGTGACGGATGAGTGGCCATCTAAAGCTGTTGTAATGCTGCGATGCTTCGGCACATGGCATGCTTAGCTCCAGCAGAACAATGGAAGGCTACACAGGAAACATGAATAAAAAATGGAGTGCTAGCAAGCTAGCAAGTCACCGACTAATGTACAGGACAGAGTGCACTGCTTCATATGTAATTGGGTTTCAAAAACAAGTGTCACTCCTGTCACTCCTGCTCAGAAAAGGAAGCCTCTCCCAGTGTAGACACCACACACCTCACATGCAGGCGACAGGCAAATGCCCGTTTGCAGCTGCCTGCCCTCTACTGCATGCCGTAGCCAGCACCATATGGTGCACCATAACCACCAGCCGCACTTGCAGCTGGCGCCTTGTTACGACCAAACCAGCTGCTGCCAGCACCCCTGCACCAGCCATGCCCATACCTCCCCCAAACTGACTGTACTGGCCCATCTGCGAGCCCCCTGGCATCATCATCATGCCACTACGAACCCCACCTGGAACTAAACCTCCACCTAAACCCCCACCAACACCAAAGCCCTGCGATTCCCCCGGGTTTGAAGTCAGATCCATCATTGAGCGGTTGCCATCCTTTGTCTTGACTATGCCCAGCACCACTGACTTGACGTGCCCCTCCAAGTCCACCTCTGAAGGCAGCTGGCTCAGCAGGCCCGCACCTGCCTTGCTGTCACGGTGCAGGCGCTTGGTGTAGGGCCGGTAGAGCAGCAGCAGGAACAGCACCATGCAGGCCAGCGAGATGACTAGCAGGATGATGTGCAGCTGCTTCACAGCTCCAAGCCTGAGGGGCGCGGGGCCGATGGCGTTGATGCTATGGCTTAATGGGTAACATGATGATGATGATGATGACAGCTCCAAGCCTGCAGCACCCCATCAGCATACCGTATGTGACAGACCCAACTATGCGACAGTTTAGCAGGCACAACAGCATGTACGAGCTTTGCGGTGCCTGCTGGTGATTTTCGTGTTAAACGTCTGCACTTTGGTTATCAAGTGACCATTGTGCTCTGCAGCTGGTTATGCAGCGCTAACCCGGCTGCGGTATTGCTTCTGCTCATGTTGTTCCTCAGGCGCCTGTGACGTTCGATGCAAAGGCACCTTCCGGTGCTTTCAGTGATAAAGCGATCGCAGGTGCGGGCGGGATGTGCTGATGCTGCGCAACAGAATGCACTGCCGCTACCACTACTCCTTTGCGTTGGTGCTTTGCGTGCTTTGACAAAGTGCATTCCCTGGGTTCTTAGTACAAAGTGTGGAGGTGTGGAAGTGTCAAGGCTGCTTGTCTGCAGGCCTGCCCTGTCTAGGCCGCTTGCTGAAGGCTTCTGCTCCGCACTGCTGCAGACCTTTTCTTCAAGACAACCAGCTGTTTGCGACAGGACAAGAGCACCTGCCTCAAGGACCCTGCACATGAGCTGTACGCCATCACACATTCTGGGCTGGATTCACTGGTGAGCTGAGAAAACCGGATAGCAGTCTTACTGCAGATCGATGGATGCCCAAGTGATGGCAGCGCCCAAGCAGCTGTGTGCTGCACATGGCACAGATGTGTGAGTGTGTTGTGACGTTGCAGTAAATGGTCAGAGAATGAAAGTGAGCAACCTTTGTCCTGGTCAACATTGCAACTGACGTCTCCCCCCTTCACTGTTTTTCATTTCGCAGCTGCAACGCTACTTTGACGAGATGCAGATCTTCTCCCACCTGCGAACAGTCGGCAGCGCGAGAAGCGGAACAGCACGCGTGATGCTGTGTTCAGCGACGCCAGTGGGCCCTGCAACCCCTGGAGGTCTGCATACGATGCGCCATAGATGACCACCACAGCAGCCACCCACAGCAGCAGCGGCACCTGCGACCACAAGCACAGAAGCATGCGGCAGCTATCATGAGTCACCCTGCAAGCGGCGTGAACTGCTGTGTGTGTGCCACATCTTCAACCCTCACTTATGCTGCGTGTGCGAAGTGTGCACATTTCCAAGTGGTAAATAGAGCCAGAGTGTTATGCGTTCGTGCCCAGCAGATGATAACAGCTAGCCAGCTGAATGCAGTCACGCTGCACCCCTCACCATGAACTTCCACAGGACGCTGTTGCTTGGCAGCAGCTTCTTGCCGTTGCGCTTGAACTTGGAGTACAGCCAGCCAAACAGCGCCTTGTACGCAGAGTGGCGCAGCGCGGCAAACTTGCTGACGGGGGGCTTCTTGGCTGCCGCCAGTGCTGCCTTGGCAGATGCGGTGAGTGACTTGCCTTTGGGCTTGCTTGCTGCATCTGATGTGCCCCGCTTGTCCTTCTTTGCCTTGCCTGGTGACTCTACGTCATCGTCTCCATCCTCACAGTCGTCATCATCGCCTGCATGCATGCATGGGATCAAAGGCGGGTCATTTCTTCTGAAAGTAGATCAAATGCTTTTCAAAGCTGAAGTAACGTAAGCTTCTAACACCTTATGCATGGTAGCAGCAGATGCTAGCTTCCAATGTCAAAAGTAGTTGACATGGCAACCCAAATCACACAACAACAGGCGCATTTTTGTGCATGCATGAAGCACCATGCAGCACCATCTAACACCGCGTTACGGGTCCAAACCAACACACCCACCGGACCAGGCTACAGCTCGCAGCCACTATGATGCCGTGCTGCGTAGCCACCCCAACAGGCTCAAGCAAGTTCAAGCGGAATTATGCATCTTCATTGCGTAGGGTGGAGACAAAGCTGGGCAACGTGTGAAGTTTGAATCTGCAACAATAACAAACCTCCAACCCTAAGCCTGGCAGCTGCATTTCATTGGAAGCAACAACTGAACAACAGGATATGTTGTGAAGGATTGCAGTTGGCAAGGACTCTGACTACTCTGTTGATCAAGCAGCCGATTTACTGTAGCACTGCACCATCTGGAAACACACTTTGCACTCGTGCGGCGCTCGTGCTGCCAAGAACTTACACCGATTGGAGGGAAAATTGAGATTGCCTGGCTGGTAATCAATTGCCAATGCAATCGGAATGCAAGCGCATCGCAGGTTCTGAATACGCTGATACACCGGTCACACGTACTGCATGCAGTGCCGCAGCCGCTGCATCACAGCGATGCAGCAACCTGATATGCATACCACGCCCCAGGGCCCAGGGGTGAAATTTGTGTGCCCACGGCATGCTGTGCGCAGTGGCACTTTGAGAAGGTAAGCTGCTGCCATGACGCTGCTTAATGCAGACTGCTGTGCAAGGCAGGGCTTGCTGCTGGTGTGCCAGTATTGAATGTCAGAGTTGGCCATCCCTCAGCCAGCCGACACACTGTGCTTCGCAGGACGCTGATCAAACATGTGATACCGTACTGGACAACCATGCCTGCTGCAAATTACATTCGTGCAATCCCCCTGAACAACGGCAGCTGCAGCCCGTGAGCATGCCAGACAGCGCACAATCGTTGTGCCAGCGGCTGCAGCATGCATGCTAGGCGTTTGGTCGCAGCGCTGTCAGTGCTGGTAAACCACACATCCCTGTGCAACCAAATCATACTATACTACTGACAGTTCTGGTGAACCTGTGCCGAGCCCAGCTCACACAGCCAGCTCATCTAGCAGCTGCCAATGCTGCCACACTGGCACCAGTGTGTTGGCGCAAATTGCACCGCTTGCAGCAACTGCTGGCAGGCCGATTCCAGGGAAGCGGCTGTCTCCACAGCAGTACAGGCCAGCAACAGGTGTAGAGGGCCCTGCAGTCAA
Organism: Tetradesmus lagerheimii; assembly: GCA_902809745.2. Taxonomy (NCBI): domain Eukaryota; kingdom Viridiplantae; phylum Chlorophyta; class Chlorophyceae; order Sphaeropleales; family Scenedesmaceae; genus Tetradesmus; species Tetradesmus lagerheimii. The sequence continues at coordinate 140,029 of CADDIJ020001091.1, read as the reverse complement.
ACAGCAGCACAGGCAACAGCAGCAAGGATGAAAAATACATGGCAGCCTCATGTTTGACAGCCAATCCACCAGCTAGCAAAACCACAGCAGCCAACCACCCTGTTACTCCAAGGGTTCATGTCACATCTGTTGCTGCCCGGGTTTGATCCGGGGTCTCCATGGCCACAACGTGGAATTCTAACCACTAAACTACAGCGACCTGCGCTGCGGATCATTTCAGGCTGTATGCCGGGAGACACGAGTATGGGGCCTAGAACGTCTTGGGCCATCATCCGCTGCTGCTGTCGCGCTCATCACCTCTGTCAGCTGGGTGCTGGAATGCCGCTGCAATATGTGGTCATTTTGTGTTTCTGATTGGCAGCCCCACATCTCCCCCGCCACCCAGTTTCTGTACAAGCCCTGTGTTGCACTTTGTTGGGCAACACTGTGGCTTGTGGACTCAGCCCGCTTGCAGTGCTGAAAGTGCATGGCGGCCCTATGCACTTTCAGCACTGCTTGCCGTCACTGACACTGCTGGCAGCACTTGTTTTTCCAATTCTCATCCGAGGTTTTCTGGGGGCGTACTGCGTGGAGTGAGGAAGGCGGCTGTGGTTGCATGGCCATATGCCGAAACTTACACACAGAGGCCTGGGGTTGGGTCTCACATGAGTGACGGCCCGCGTTGAGTCCTTTGCAGTCTATATCTTCGGGTGTTCGTTGCGACGTAGTCGCCTGTGCACACCATGTAACCCCTCTTCTTCTCGCTCATCACCACCCACTGGCAATGCCACGTTGGCCAGCTTTGTCCTGTTGAGTTCAGCCCGCCCACTATACTGCACCAAATATGGTTTGCTGTCACCGGCACTGTTTTAGATTAGTCCTGCTACATGTCCCAATAGAATCTACACTGCATGTTGTGAGTCTGACGGTTCTGCCAGCAGAGCCACATGTCATGTCTCACACACAGAGGCTTTCTCGGGGTGGGCCTCCTATGGGTGACAGCCTGTTTTCCGCTGAACTTCTAGCAGCCCTCTTTTGTTTTCGGGTGTTCGTTGCGACGTAGTCGCCTGTGCACACCATGTAACCCCTCTTCTTCTTTGCAATGCCACAGCAACCCTGCCCTCTTTCTGGGCGCATCATGTCTGACGCGGCCATGCTTTCTGTGCTGGAGATCCCAGTGATGGATCCTTCCAGCAGCCTGCTTTCTGATCTGGGGGTCACCCGGTGAACAACGACGGTGGTTGCACATAGTTGCAGATGTAACTGTGTACATGCTTGCTGGGCACAATTGAATCGGCAGGCCAGTACTTATCCAAGCAGCTTCTGCCCCTCATCAAGCTGCACCTGCCTGTGATGATGCCTACGATACTAATTAAATTCACATGCAACTGGGCATGCGAGTGAGTGCATGCCCCAGCCCACAGGCCCGCATGCGCCTCTCAATGTTTTGCTGTTGGTAGCAGCCACGCTGCGACAGTGCGGCCTCAATGATTCTGCCCACGCTGGAAATCACCGTTCACGCACACAACGGTCTGCAGTGAGAACTCTGTGCCACGAATAATACAAATTAATACTGTGAGGTTCTATAGAGTGTAGCTACAGCAGCTGCACGTGGCTCTTGTGTCCTGGTGCGCTCTGCTGTCACAGCGGCGCTGCTAGCTAGCTGCATAGTGTGAAAGTTGAGCTGCAAGGGGCTGTGCAGTTCTTGGGCTTTGCAGGTCTCTTTGGTTATTTGTCAAGTAGCGAGTTGTGCCTGGTTCGCGTTTACGCGAACGTCCACGGGCGTTTGCCGGGCAAGGAACATCAACCGCCGACAATGTAACGTAACATGCTTCAAATAGCGGGCATCGAGGTGCAATGGCAGAGGCGGATGTGTCAAAGACTTGCAAAATAACATAATTGGCGACGCGCAAGACGTGCCGTCGGCAAAACCCGCATGGTGCCAAGCCATACTCTAGAATTGTCGCTGCCCGGGTTTGATCCGGGGTCTCCACGGCCACAACGTGGAATTCTAACCACTAAACTACAGCGACCTGCGCTGCGGATCATTTCGGGCGGATAGTGCCACAGCAACGCAGCAGCATCAGGTACCTGTGGAAGCAGCTGTGCTGCTGCTGTTGGGGCCGTTTTGGAGTGCATTGGCTGAGTTTGCAGCTGTAGTGCAAGTGCCTGACTGGGCCAGAACAGCTGATTTGACACAGCAGCCTTTCATATCATGGCATGTGGTGCTGCAGCAGGACACTGGACTGAGAGTGGTCAGACGTTAGGCCCAGTCCCTGGCTGATTTAGCCTTGCGTGTTCCTACACATCCCTTATGCTGCTCACAAATCCTGCCTCGACCTATATCTCCTGAGTGCACTGTGGCTGTGGTGTTGGCAGTACTTTGTGCTGTGATGCCAAGCTACTCGTGCGCCTCCTAGCTGTCCTATCTATCCTACGTATTTATCAAACGGAGACCATGTTTTTGTTACTTATACACACTCACTTTGTGTGTGCATTGCCATTCTATCGATCTCTGACTACTATAATTCGGGTGTACAGTAGCGACGTAGTCGCGTTTTTTTGCACCGTGTAACATATATCTTCTTTGGGGCCGCCCACGTCTACTGCTGCCTGGGTGTGCACACCATGCAACCCCTCTTTTCGCAGGGCTGCTTGCCACAGCTGGGTCACAAATGCCATTGCTGTGTACCTTGCAGATGTGCTAAACAGCGTATGCTTCCCGCAGTACCCGCAGGTGCTGCCAGACACCAAGACGCTAGTGCAGCTTTTAGAGAGCAGCACAGCCAGCAGGGATGCATACCTTGTTACATTTGATGTTGAATCCATGTACCCCAGCATTAACAATGCTGAGGCCATTGCAGCCTGCCGCGACGCAGTAGCTGCAGCACGATCCACAGTGCATGGCAACATGGTTGAAGACCTGTTATCCTTTGTGATGAAGCATGGTTACTGCCAGTTTGGTGGCAGTTTTTACGAACAGGTGCAGGGCACCGTCATGGGTACCCCTGTTGCTCCTCCATAGAGCAACATCTACATTGCTGCCAAGCTTGAAGCAGTAGTGCAGCAGCAAAGCACCTACTGGCCTGCCATCTATAAGCGGTTTATAGATTATGGCTTCTTTGTATGGGAGCAAGATCATGCCAGCCTGTTGTTGATCTTACAAGCTCTCAACAGCACACTGCCCAACATACGGCTGACTTGGCAGGTTAGCCAGACCAGCATAGATTATATGGACATCACTATCAGCAAGTGCATGGACTCCGCTGGTCCTACAGTTGGTTGGAAGGTTACAACATACCAGAAACCCCACAACCAGTACATGTACATCCCCTGGCATTGTTTTCATAGGCCAGTCATGTACAAGGGGTTCATCAAGGCAGAGCTGCAGCGTTATGCTGTTACTAAAACGCTCCAGCTGACTTCCAGCGCATGAAAACCCTGTTTATGAGCAGGCTGCTAGACAGAGGTTACCCAGCACGCCAGCTGCAAAGCTGGTTTGATGCTGTTGATGATTCCAGCCGCACTGCGCTGCTAAGCCGCTTGCCAGGTGCACGGCAGCAGCGTAGAAGTAATGCTCCAGTGCTTGTCCTGCCTAATGGCCAGTTTGAAATGACAGCACGTATTGGTGTGGTGCTTAACCGCGTATATGCGCAGCACAAACACCACCCGGAGGTGTCACGTGTTTTTGGTGGCCCTGATGCACGCCTTGTGGTGGCATACACCAAAAACAAATCAATTGCATCGCGCCTGATCCGCGCACGGCACTGAAGTTTAAGTGCCCTATGCATGCTTGCATTCACCATGCCTGCATGCTGCTTGCCTTGCTTGATCACATCACATGGCAGCATTTGGGTGTCACTGCCTGAGGCAGTTCAACCCCAGCTTCCACTGTCAGTGACAGTGCCAGCTGTACTGCTCCCTTGCGAGCAGCTACTTAGCCTGACACGAGCGTATTGTTTTACTTGACCTGATGAGGCTTTCAACAGCCGAAACCAGTCGTCCTTGTATAATACTTCACGTTCGTTAATGCTCCACGTCTACTGCTGCCTGGGTCGCTGGCAATCACTTGCTTGTATACAATTGCATTTCACATGTTGCCGGCAGGTGTGAGCCTGTCGTGTCGTGCTGTGTAGCTGGCTTGCTCCCCTCATCACACTGTGCACCGACTGGTGTGGGATATGGTCTGCCTGGCAGCCATACATGCGTTTGAAAAAGGCCGCAGAGCGGCCTGGGCTGTAGCAAGTGATCTTGTGGTGCCTGTGCTGGTGGAGCAGGTGGCGGTACGTGCAGCTTTGGGTGCTTTTTGGGATGCGCTTGCTGATTTTGCCGCTACGGCCAGAGTGCCGCGGCGGCACAGGAACCAGCTCTTCACCCGGCAACCGTTTATCTCTTGGCACACTGTGCTGCGGGGTAATGGCCTGCGTGTGGTGCGGCGGTGACAGCCATCATTCTGCATGTTGAGTTTGCCCTTTGACCTCTATCAAGCCTGAGACTGGTGGTCCTGCGCTGCAGGAGCTGTAGGGCCTGTGGTGCAGCTGCTGCAATATGCAGTTGCATCGCCCCTGCAGCAGCCACCTGGCCCTCTGCTCCTTTCCCCCTTGTCTGCTGCCTCAGGCCGATGACCTGACCTTTGTTGGCCAGCTTTGTCCTGTTGAGTTCAGCCCGCCCACTATACTGCACCAAGTATGGTTTGCTGTCACCGGCACTGTTTTAGATTAGTTTCTGCTACATTTCCCAATAGAATCTACACTGCGTGTTGTGAGTCTGACGGTTCTGCCAGCAGAGCCACATGTCATGTCTCACACACAGAGGCTTTCTCGGGGTGGGCCTCCTTTGGGTGACAGCCTGTTTTCCGCTGAACTTCTAGCAGCCCTCTTTTGTTTTCGGGTGTTCGTTGCGACGTAGTTGCCTGTGCACACCATGTAACCCCGCTTCTTCTTCTTCTTCTTGGGGCCGCCCCCCTGCTTGCCGTCACTGACACCGCTGGCAGCACTTGTTTGTCCATTGTTCATCTGATTTCTCTGGGGGCGTGTTGCTCGAGTAAGGCGGCTGTGCATGCATGGCCTTATACCAAAACTTACACACAGAGGCCATGTCTTGGGGTCGGGTCTCACGTCAGTGATGGCAGAACATTCCTGCAGCTGGTGATAAAATTTCTGCAACCCTGGTTGTGCACACAACGTGACTCACCGGATGATCTGGTATACGTATGCCATCTTCAGACGATGGCCATCCATGGTCAATATCCACACTCACCTGGGAAGAGTGCCTCTCCAGCCTTGAAGGCGGGCCCGTAGCTGCCCCTGGCTCGCCGCAAATAGCGCTCGTGTGTCAGCGGCGTGCCAACAAAGCTGACCTGCAGGCATGCACCACAATGTGTCACCACAGATTGGTAAGTGCGAGTGTTTGTGGCAGCAATCCCTGTGACCACAGGTAACGTCACCATCCTAACATGATCCCCTGGGTTGAACAACAGCATGCATGGTAGCCGTGTCGCTGCTGTGTCATCACAGGCACATATATTGGTTGAACCTCCTCAAGGCACAGCGCCTCACAGCCACTACCAGATGCCATGTGCCGAAAGCAGCTGCTCGAGAGGATGTCCTGTCACTTGCTGGCCGCTACCTGCTGCGTAACCTCCAGCCTGCTCTGCCAACCTCACCCTGCACAACAGCCAGTCTTCTCTGCTCTTGCCTAACCACCGTCTGCGCATGCACAGGCTTCGAGCGCAACAACACTGCTGGCTGGCGTCTGCCGTGCTGCGTATGTGCGAATCCATCTGCCTGGCTCTGCGCGATGCATCGTACTTCCAGGACGCTGCCCTGCCTCCTCCAACACAAATCAACTGCTGAGCCACCAGCGTAAAGACATGTTGCTGCAGGTGGCCAGCAAAAACACATCACTGCAGGCTCACCTCTGCCCTGCTGCGTATGTCTGGGATGATGCGCTCCACAGCCCTCCACAGCACCCGGGAGCGCTCCTCCTTCAGCTGGGCATACTCGGGGCTGTCACATAACATAACAGCACAGACAGACATACAGGTGTTCATAAAGACTTTATGAAATAGAGCAAAAGCGACAGGGGCTGTCATGTGCATCACCATCAGCATGCGAGGCTCCACGGCCCTCCACAGCACCTGGGAGCGCTCCCCCTTAAGCTTGGCATACTCGGGGCTGTCAGCAGGGAGGATGACGAGCGCCACATAACATAACAACACAGAGAGGCATACATGCTGTTTGAAAAGGCCTGATGAAATAGAACAAAAGGGAATAAGAATTGTATGTACGTCACCATGAGCATGCTAGGCTGCTTAGCATCCGCCACCAGAGCTTTGGCAGCGCCAATGCCAATGCAGCAGCCACCTGCTCAAAGAGCTTCCCCCCTGCAACCTGCAACGCAATGCAAAGTAGAAAAAACCCTCCCCGTGCTGCACCTCTTCCTGTCGAGTCCCTTCCACAGGTGGTACGGCTCCGTAGCCGGCAGGTAGGCATGCAGGACGTGCTTGCCCTCCGGTGCCATGCTGGGGTCCTTCACAGAAGCAATGGATATGAGCACCACATTCTGCTCTGCGTCCACGCCCTTTGACCAGTCGTTGACTATGATGTGGTGAAGCTCTAGGTCGTCCGGCAGGCCTGGAAGTAACAAGCAAAATAACAGTTATGACAGTTCATGTGACACAGCAACGGTCAGAAGTTGACTGGCAAGATGCAAAAGTTAAACTACACTGCAGCAGGAGCAAGCATAGCTGATGGATGATGATGCGTAATACAGTGCTGTGTGATGGAGCTAGCATCACATGGTTGACAGAGGTTGGACCATGATAGCCAGCGGTTGCAAGAGCACAGTAGATGATGCGCACACATGGCGGCTGCTGCCACATGTGCTGTACGTGTGCTGTACATGTAGACTCTACATGTGCTAATGATTAGCACGTGGCGGCCGCTGCCACAGCTGCTGTGCCAGCGCCCACCTGTCTTGTCGAAGCCTATGTGCAGGTGCATGAACGTGTGCTGTACATGTTGTTGCATGTTACATGTAACATGTTGGATAGCGCGCACACGAGGCGGCCACTGCTGCAGCTGCCTTGTCGCTGCCCACCTGTCTTGTCGAAGCCTATGTGCAGGTGCATGAAGCTGGGGCAGTTGGGCGTCTGCTGCGCCTCCCTGCAACGCGCAGCAGAAGAAAAACAGGGGTTATACGGTGTTTTCAAGCGGCTATGTTGCAGTGGACACCAGCTGAAAAAGGATGCTGCAATGTGCAGCAACCACATGTTGCATGCACAGGGCGCAGCAGCATTCGAAAACACCCTAAGCAACACAGCCGCATCTAATCGGCACAACCACTTGCGCAAACGCAGGCTGAAGTCACGCCCAGGTCAACGTGGGCTCTAGACCTGCAGGTTGAGTGCCATCACATGCCAACGCTGCACGATCAGCATTGCAAAGAACGCGTCGGCTGTCCTGCAGGATAGTGATAGCCAGCTGCGCAGTACAGCACAAAGACCTCCTTGCGCCTTGCACCTAGGGGCAATGCAGCGCGCCCTGAACACATGTACCTGTTGAAAGAGCTGACTGCCGCCTGTGCTGCCATCAGGTCTGGTGGCAGCAGCCGACCATATGCTTGCTTCAAACATCTGCCAGATGCTGCTGTCGCTACCCCGAAGTAAATCCCATGCAGCCGCAATGCAACGCGTTCCATCACATAACACAGCAAGCAGCACATCACACTGGTGCACACCGACAGAAATCTCATTCTCACACACACCTGTTGAACGTGCTGACTGCCGCCTGTGCTGCTGGCAGCTCTGGTGGCGGCAGCTGACATATGCTGTTTTCACAACATCTTCCAAAATGCTGCTGTCACCACCGCGAAGCGAATCCCATGCAGCTGCAATGCAACGCGTTCTGTAACACAGCACAGCAAGCACCATGTGCGCACATTGCACACGGGTGCACACCAACAGAAATCCCCATTCTCAAACATACCTGTTGAACGTGCTGACTGCCGCCTGTGCTGCTGGCAGCTCTGGTGGCGGCAGCTGACATATGCTGTTTTAACAACATCTTCCAAAATGCTGCTGTCACCACCGCAAAGCGAATCCCATGCAGCTGCAATGCAACGCGTTCTGTAACACAGCACAGCAAGCACCATGTGCGCACATTGCACACGGGTGCACACCAACAGAAATCCCCATTCTCAAACATACCTGTTGAACGTGCTGACTTCCGCCTGTGCTGCTGGCAGCTCTGGTGGCGGCAGCTGACATATGCTGTTTTAACAACATCTTCCAAAATGCTGCTGTCACCACCGCAAAGCGAATCCCATGCAGCTGCAATGCAACGCGTTCTGTAACACAGCACAGCAAGCACCATGTGCGCACATTGCACACGGGTGCACACCAACAGAAATCCCCATTCTCAAACATACCTGTTGAACGTGCTGACTGCCGCCTGTGCTGCAGGCAGGTCTGGTGGCAGCAGCCGCACCGTATCCCACACGCTGGCATCGCTGACCACTGCCTTGCGAGCCTTGATGCTGCCGCCACCACGCAGTGCAACGCCGCTGGCCCTGCCGTTGCTGTCAAGCAGGATGCGCTCCACATGGCTGTTCAGCAGCAGCCTGCCTCCCCGCTTCTCCAGGCCCCTGCATGAGCACGCCCTAAGGTTTAGTAAATGGCTTGTGAACCACACACGCCACAACGTGGATGGCTTGTGGGACACACCAGAACCACTTTGTATCGTAACACACGTGCTCACATGGATGCTGAGCAGCAGCCTGCCTCCTCGCTTCTCCAGGCCCCTGCACACAGACAGAGCCATGCAGTTGCAGAAGAAAAGCACGTTGAGCGAGGCCGCAGACAAGGGGCACACCCCAATCGTAGCGTCAAGCAGGATGCGCTCCACATGGCTGTTGAGCAGCAGCCTGCCTCCTCGCTTCTCCAGGCCCCTGAATGACCAAGGTTCAGTCCACGTGTAACATATATGCCGACAGGTTGGTTACATGTTGGTCCAGTATGTGCATGGCTTGTGAAACACACCAGAACCACGCTGTACCGTAACACACATGCTCCACGTGACTATTGAGCAGCAGCCTGCCTCCTCGTTTCTCCAGGCCCCTGCAACAGCACGCCAAATAAGCAAGGGAATGGGTTGTGATACATACACGCTACAATGTAAATGGCTTGTGTGACACACCAGAACCACTTTGTATCGTGACACACATGCTGCCCATGGCTGTTGAGCAGCAGCCTGCCTCCTCGCTTCTCCAGGCCCCTGCACGAGCACGTTTTCAACTCAAGTTCAGTGCACTGTGTACGTGGCTTGCGAGACACACCAGAACCACTTGGTACCAAAACACACATGCTGCGCATGACTGTTGAGAAGCCTGCCACCTCGCTTCTCCAGGCCCCTGCAACAGCAAGCCCTAGAATTTGGTCCACTATGTAAATGGACTGTGACACGCACCAGAACACTATGTACCACCGTAACACACATGCTGCACATGGCTGTTGAGCAGCATCTTGCCTCCTCGCTTCTCCAGGCCCCTGCAACAGCGCCATGCGGTTGCAAGAGACAAGCATGTTGAATGATGGCCGCACACAAGAGGGACATCCCAAAAATAGCGTCAACAAAATGCATGTACGCATGCATGCTTCTCCAGGCCCCTGCATGAGCACTACCTGAAGTTAGAGTCCACGCAGTGAATGGCTCATAAGACGCACCAGAAACACTTTGTACCGCAGCACACACGCTGCACACGGATGTGAAGCACCTGCGCTCTTATGCAACCGTCCAGCACCTTGCTCCTTTCACGCGTGCATGTGCTGCAGGCACTACATTGAACATGTTCAATCTGTGCGGGCAGCTGGCAGGCACACCAAAAACCTGTGCACAGACAAGGCAGGGCTGCCAGTGGCCCACTGCAGTGGCTGCAGCGCTCACCTGATGAGAGCCTGCACCATCGCCTGGCTGCCTCCAATGGGGAAGTCCAGCATGCAGTCTGGCCGGTACCACTCGTTGAACTGCAACAGCAGCAGCAGCAGCAGCAGCAGCTTGCACTAAGCAGAGGAAGTAGCTGTCTTTCATGACAGGCAAGCCAAAGCACGGTGGCATAGGCGCAAGTGAAGCTGCTGTTGATCCAGATGCCCTGATGACCTGCACATAACAAGCATGTGCTGTAAGCACAGCAGTGCGCATTCACTTCCCTCACGATGCATGATAATCACATGGCAATGCATACCTGTCAAAATGCAGCAGTGCAGCAGTGTGCCCTCGCTGCTGTTACCATGCAGGCCACCTCTGCAGCAATGGTACCGTTTGCTGGCAGCCCCGGCAGCAGCAGTGGCACACCATTTGCAGCAGCAGTACAACAGCAGTGTGTCCTCCCTGTCCGCTTACCATGAAGGCCACCTCTGCAGCGATAGTGCCGTTTGCTGGCAGGCCCGACAGCAGGAATGACAGCAGGTCCAGCCAGTTGCGGATGAAGCTGTCGCTCACCACACCATCAAGCACCTGTTGAGGCAAGCAACAGCCGCAGCAGCAGCAGCGCGATAGGTGAGATGCACATGCTGCTGAGAGATGGTGAAGGGGCCATGCCAGCTGGCGAAGGGTGATTTTCAAGCAGTAATCCTGGCAGCTGCAGCACTGGGGAGTGCAGGGCCAGTAACCAGATGGGCTGACAGAACACTTGCCACAACCACAAGAGCGCAGCAACCATTCGTACGACACAAGCACAAGCACACAAGCACAAGCACACGAGCACAAGCACAAGCTGCTGCACACCTTTGAGAAGGGTCCTGTGAGCTTCATAGCATCGGTGCCTCCACTGGCCAGGGAGGGCAGGTAGCGCCCAATGGCTGACAGCAGCACGCCAGGGTCATACCTGCAGACGTGTTTTCAGGGTCAAGGTGCAGGGTCAGGATGAGTCGTGTGGCAGGGAGAGAGGTGATTTAAGGCATTTGGCCTGATAGCTGACTGCAGCACGCCAGGGTCATACCTGCAGATGTTAGGACATGGACACAGGACTTGTACAGCCGGGAGAGCCCTGTCAGCAGCAGAGAGGCTTTTCAGCTGCCAATGGCTGACAGCAGTACAGGCTCATACCTGCACCATGAATAGACCAGCATAGCAGTGTTGTGCGCGCAACTTCAATGCTGCTGCTGCACTTAAGAACTCCCGGCCCCGGATCAGATTTGCCTGACACGGCTGGCCAAATGGCTGGAGCTATCAACCCACTGGTGTAACGCGGCGTGCAACGAAGCAAGCAGAGCTGGCTGCTGCCCCAGGATGCCACAGGAGGCAGCAGCACGGCAGCTTTGACCAGTAGGCACATCACTTCCTGCAGCACTGCACACGGTCTATCACTGGGCTTGCAGAATATCATTGCTGGAATGTAACCCCATCCAAACCCCAACATGACTGGCAAAAACATTAGTGCTTTACCTGAATGCCACAGGTGGCAGCAGCACAGCAGCCTTGGCGAGTGGCCGCATCACTTCCTGCAGCCGCCGCCACTCCGCAATGGCAGGCGAGCCGGGGCCACGGATCTGACTCAGCACGTCCAGGAAGTTGTCATTGCCGATCTGCATGTAACACGTCATAACACGCAGCAACAGCAGCAGCAGCAGCACTTTCAGGAGGTGAAAAGATGGTCGCCACTTGCTTGCAGCATGCACCTCTCAATAGCAACACCTTATTTGAGAGCCCCCTGTTGCTAGCTGCAGTGTGCAGTGCTTGGGTGGTCATGGCCCAACCGCAGATGATGTAACATGACAGCTGCAGCTGCTAGCACCCACAGACCTTCGAAATGGAATGTCACCACCATGCTAGCTGCAGTATGCTGTGCCTATGTGAGTGCTGCGTCTGCTGCATTACGTCCGCAATCACAGACTGCAACCCTTTTCACTGTGCCAGCTGAGAAGACGGTGCTGTGCCTACCCCTGTAAGGAACTGCCCCTCTGGCACCAGCCAGGCCCACAACATGCCAGCCGCAGGTGCCAGCACCCACACTTCAAGGATGGTCAATCCCCACCATGCTAGCTGCAGTGTGCCATGCCTACCCGTGTGAGGAACTGGCCCTCTGGCACCAGCACGTGCATATGAGAGTGCCGCATCTGCTGCATTCGTTGGCAAATACGTAGACTGCAACCCTTTTCACTGTGCCAGCTGAAAAGACTGTGCTGTGCCTACCCGTGCCAGGAACTGCCCCTCTGGCACCAGCACGTTCCAGGTGTTGTACTGCACACCATGTCATGGCCCAAGAGCAGATGATGTAACACCACAGCTGCAGCTGCCAGCACCCACAGTTCAACAATGGTCACCACCATGCTAGCCAAGGAGTGTGCTGTGCCTATGAGAGTGCTGCATCTGCTGCATTACGTTGGCAATTACAAAGACTGCAACTCTTTCCACTGTGCTAGCTGATAAGACTGTGCTGTGCCTACCCGTGTTAGGAACTGCCCCTCTGGCACCAGTACGTTCCAGGTGTTGTACTGCACACACGGGCCAACTGCACATGATGTGACATGGCAGTCGCAGCTACCAGCACCCACTGTTCAAGGATGGTCAATCCCCACCATGCTAGCTGATAAGACTGTGCTGTGCCTACCCGTGTTAGGAACTGCCCCTCTGGCACCAGCACGTTCCATGTGTTGTACTGCACACACTCCAGCGGCTCCCCAATGGCCTGCAGCACATGTGCCAGCGGGTTGGCATCCTTGCCCCTGGCTGCAAATTGTAGTAGCAGCAGCGGCAGCAACAGCAGCAGCAGCAGCATTGGTGGCAGTAGTGGCTGAAAGAGAAAAAAAGACAAAAAAGCAGCAGCAGCATTGGTGTTGTACTGCACACACTCCAGCGGCTCCCCAATGGCCTGCAGCACATGTGCCAGCGGGTTGGCATCCTTGCCCCTGGCTGCAAATTCTAGTAGCAGCAGCGGCAGCAACAGCAGCAGCAGCAGCATTGGTGGCAGTAGTGGCTGAAAGAGAAAAAAAGACAAAAAAGCAGCAGCAGCAGCAGCAGCATTGGTGTTGTACTGCACACACTCCAGCGGCTCCCCAATGGCCTGCAGCACGTGAGCCAGCGGATTGGCATCCTTGCCCATGGCTGCAGCAGATAGCAGCAGCAGCAGCAGCGGTGGCAGGAAAGAGTGCATTTGATCAACACAGCCATCACAGCAAGAGATCATGACAAATTGTGCAGCAGCAGTATTGGTGGCAGCAAGAGAGTATGGTTGGAAACAACGCAACCACAAGAAAAAACCATGACCATTGCGATGCCAGCGTGCGCACAGAGCTGCTGTTGGTGCAGGAATACTGCACATCTACCCCCAAGCCAAGTCACTTGACACCACCACCACAAGCAGCAGAACCAGAAGCAGGTGCTGACCCTGAATTACCAGCTGCGTTTTGTGCAGTCCCGCGGTACCAACTGCCATTTGCGCAGGCCGCTGTCCCCTGCTGCTGCTGCTGCTGAGTCGCGCACCATTCATGCCACTGTAAAGGCTGGGCCCTGACTCAAAGTGGTAGCCACCGCGTTTCCAGGTGTGAGCTGCACCTCCTGGCTCGCTGTGGCTCTCAACCACAGTGACCTGCACAGCAGTGCAGGATGCGGTGCAAGTACTTATTGCAACTCCTGGTCGGGTACATTGGGGCATATAATCATGCTGCCAGGTGTGAGCTGCACCTCCTGGCTCACTGTGGCTCTCAACCATAGTGACCTGCACGCAGTACAGATGGATGCAGCACAAGTACTTACTGGTCCCCATCCTCAGTAAATTGATCGTGCAGAATACTTGAAATGTGGCATGGAAGAGCTGCCTGCTCATATAAAACATTCAAGGAGATGAGTGGTGTCATGTGCTGTGTTTTGTCGAACCTGCTGGTGTGCTGGCACATGCAACGCCTGGTCAGGTACATTGGGGCATGTAATCACTGCTTGCTGCTGTTGAGCTGACGTGCACAATAATAGTAAGTCATCAACCGGCTGAGGTTGCTGTTCATGCCTCATGTCAGGTTGTTGCTGCTGCTGCTGCTGCTGCACCACGCTGCTGTTGCTGGCATGTCCACTTGACACATGCTCACCTTGACTCCATACTTGGCCAGCAGAGCTCCACAGCACAGACCGCCTATGCCAGAACCTGAAACAGGGATTCAATCAACCTTTCAAACAGTTGCTTCACGAATGGCTGGCTCGTCTGTCCAGCATGTCCAGCTTACTGCTGCCTCTGCTGAGTGGCTGTCCTTACCAATGATAACCACATCCGTTTCGTGCGATCGAGCCTCGCCAGTAAGCTTCTTAGGTACCGCTACATCCGTGTCAACGGTGCTAGCAGCTTTGCAGCGAATGGTGCTCCTTGCCGAGCCACTAGGGCTCACTCGTGTAGTGAGTGAGTTGCTGGCACTCGGCCTTACTGTTGTATGTCTAACATTTGCTCCACGACTTGAAACAAACCCTTGGTTTTTACTTTGAGAACCGGCACTCAGTTGAGGCCTTAGCTGCCGTGTGTGCAGCATGTGATCCACTTCTTACTAGCAAGCTTCACAGCCAGACAATTAAGTTGCCTCGTTCGTTACCCTTCTCATTCCACAGCCGCAACAACGCAAACGCAAACAGCTGCAATTGAAAGAATGCCCCAAGGCTGACAGTGCCACACAGTCCAACCTAGACCCTGGTAGCAAAACCGCAATGGTTCTACCAACTGCCTGCAACGACTCAGCAACATCGCCAGCAGCTGCTGTAAGTTGCTCTGATACCAGCACCAGCACATTCCGTAGCTGTCAGGCTCAGGCTCAGTTAGCCCTGCCACCACCAGCAGCGCTGCCTGCTGGCCCCAGCAGGCAGCGCACAGTGAACGAGGAGCGCTCCAGCACATCTTTCAACGCTTTCCTGCAAGTCACCTGCAGCCTGTGTGTCACACAGAACATCATAAGGCAATTGCAGGCAGGCAGGCAGCAGCATCAGCATCAGCAGCGGCAGCAGTGGAACGCAAGGTGTCAACAACTGTGTGACTTGTGCGATCGAGAGTGACAGGAGTGACACAGGTCAAGCAGCCAGCAAGGCACATGTGTAACAACACAGCTATACGCATGCACATCTACAATCTTTCAGGGACTTACGCCCAATAAATCCCTACACTCACTTTTTGTTAAGCTCCTGGGGGTCCTTGATAGCTAGCAGGCTGCGTGCGAGGGGCGTTTCAGCAGCCGAGGCAGCGCCGCGCACTCCCACAGCAGCACCCACGCACATGCGTGCTGCTAGCAGCTGGTAGGCAGCCGCCAAGTCAACTGACAAGGACTGGGGGCCTGCGGCAGGACATCATCGTTGTGAACGTTTCAGTGATGCCATCACCTTTGAAAGGTGATAGAACAGAGGGAAGGATGCAAGAAAGGGCGCGGATGGGAAGCCTGTGAGGATCATCTGCAACCGAGAGCAAGAGCCGTGCAGATTAGCTCTTCACCTTCAGCAGCTTCATCTTCAGATCTCTTAATGGCAGACCTATATTGTGCCCCAGCTTGCCTAAGCTGTGATTCACCATACAGTTCTGCCTGTAAGAGCTCTGCAGCATGTGCCAGCAACGTTATATCCAGTGCCAGCTTACAGCCGTGTACGTGTCCTGTGACCTCTGTTCACAGTACACCATGCGCTAACCTGCTTTGTGGTCGCTGCAATCAGGCACACCAGGTCCATCAAACACAGCAAGGGCTGCCCCGTCGATAAGCGCTGGTCACCATTCGGTGACTGCATTAACACTGCTCACTTGACAGTGCCTATACACACATCACGACAACGAACTTGCTGCACCCCCTCAACTGCGTTGCTAAGCACTGCATTCAAAGTAAACCATGCCGCGGCGCCAGTCTGCATGCAGTTCACACACACTCAAGAAGCCAGTACCCCACGCGCTCACCTGCTTTGCTGAACACTGCCTCCAGGTACACAAGGGCCACGAAGTACTGCAGGGTTACAAAGGCTGCACGGACTGCCCTGACAGAAGCCGCTGGTCATCGTCACTGCTCACTTGACAGTACCTATACATACGCATGTATATCAACACCAGCCACCTTGCTGCACATCCTCACCTGCTTTGCTGAGTACTGCATCCAGGTACACAAGGTCCATGAAGTACTGACCAAGCGCTTCCACAGGACAGCTGGCAGCAGCAGCAGCAGCACTGCCGCCAGCTGCAGCACTGCTGCCAGCAGCGCCAGCATTCGGCAGGCTGGCGAACGCCGTAGATAGCGCACTGCCTAAATGCTCGAGCGCGGCATGCAGCAGCTGCTGCATGAACGGCCTGGGGAGGGGGGCACAGAGGAGCAGCAAGGGCAGGGGCAGCAACAAGAGCAACATGTGTCACATATGTGAAGCTCCTGCTGCACAATACAGGTGCACGAAGCTGCCATGAAAGTTGCTGCGCAAGCAATTGCATGCAATTCGTCACACACACATAACGCTTGCCACATGCAATGCACGCACTTCTTGGGCACCTCACATCACTGTTCAATTACTGCTCCCACATACCTTGCGTATGTGAAGGTCTCTGACTGTATGCCAGCCAACAGCTGCACCAGCTGCTGCGCGTGTGAAGACACCTCCAGCAGATCTAACAGCAACCGATGCAGGAAGCTGAAATGAAAGTTGCTGCACAGGAATTTTCATTATACGCAATGCATGCGCTGCTTGACATTGCATCACTGCTTCAAAATCTCTAACACCCACATACCTTGAGTATGTGAAAGTCTCTGACTGTATGCCTGCCACTAGCTGCACCAGCTGCTGCGCGTGTGGCGACACCTCACGTAGGTCTGGTGGCACCCCCACAGGCTGCCCATCAGGCTTGATGTAATTGCCAAGCAGGCGGTCTATGCTGCGCCGCTTGCGCTCAAGGTACACGCCATGCACAGCCTGTTTAGTTGGTTTCAGCACATCGCAGGCAGCACACGTATTCAGAGAAGAAGCAAAGCAGCAGCAATTTGATTAGCAGCGAAATGGTTAGCGCGCGTGCTATGTAACACTATCTTCACATATGCTGCGCCGCTTGCGCTCAAGGTACACGCCATGCACAGCCTGTTTAGTTGGTTTCAGCACATCGCAGGCAGCACACGTATTCAGAGAAGAAGCAAAGCAGCAGCAATTTGATTAGCAGCGAAATGGTTAGCGCGCGTGCTATGTAACACTATCTTCACATATGCTGCGCCGCTTGCGCTCAAAGTACACGCCATGCACCGCCTGTTGGTTGTGTGGCACGTGTGAGGGGGTTAGATGCAGCAGCACAAAGCAGATTGATTGGCAGCAAAACGGTTGGTGCGCATGCTAAGTGACACTATGTTCGCATATGCTGCGCCCCTTGCGCTCAAGATACTCACACACCATGCACCGCCTGTTGTTTGTGTGGCATGCAGGACGGGGTGGATGCAGCAGCACAAAGCAGCTTGATCAGCAGGGAATCGGTCAGCGTGCGTGCTATGTAACACTATCTTCACATATGCTGCGCCGCTTGCGCTCAAGGTACACGCCATGCACCGCCTGTTGGTGGCACGTGTGAGGGGGTTAGATGCAGCAGCACAAAGCAGATTGATCGGCAGCAAAACCGTTGGTGCACGTGCTATGTGAGGCTATGTTCAAATATGCTGCGCCGCTTGCGCTCAAGGTACACGCCATGCACCAACTGTTGTTTGTGTGGCACGCATGAGGGGGTGGATGCAGCAGTAACAACAGAGCAGGTAGCAGTGAAACGGTTGGTGCACGTGCTATGTGACACTATGTCCACATTTGCTGCGCCGCTTGCAGTCAAGGTACACGCCACGTACAGCCTGTTGGTTCCAGCATACTGCGGCAGGAAATGCAGGCAAAGACGGGGTGGATGAGGTAGCAACATGCAAGCAGGGGCATGCCTGGTGCTGCTGCTAGTGGTAGACACCACCCAAGAAGCACCAAGCCCAAGCAGCGGCACCCGCAGCCGCAGCAGCGGCGGTTTGACAGCAATGTGGGAGCCGCACCTGTATTGTTGAGTCCAGGCGACCCGCTAGCTTCACCACGTAGCGTGAGCAGCGCTCCACCTCAGCAGCAACCTCGCCTGGTGGCAGCAGCAGCAGCAGCAGCAGCAGCATGGAAACCAGCAGACGGCACACCAGACACATCATGTCCGAAATAGGCGCTCAAAGCTACCTTAGCTTCACATCGTGCACGCACTCACCACATGACCCTGTCACATCAAACTCATCTAGCGCAGTGCTGTACCATGCACCGTTGCCCAGTCAAAACAGGTGCTGCCTGTAACATGTTACTGTCGTTATTCGTCTGAGTGCCCACCTGTGAGCACCAGCAGGAAGCGCTGCGTGAGGCTGCCCACCAGCCGCTCCCTCACAAGCAAACTTCTTGTTACCAATGGACCATCATGAACAAGCACACAAACCTCCAGAACCATTGAAGTTGTACGTACAGATTCACTTTGAATACACTTCAGTGCCCACCTGTCAGCACCAGCAGGAAGCGCTGCGTGAGGCTGCCCACCAACCGCCCCCGCATGAAGCTCAGGTACCTCGTGTTACAAGAGGGCCACCACAAACAAGCACACTGTACGGCACACTCCCCTTGATCTGAACTGTTGACGTGTTGTGAATTCAGCGCGCATGACACTCTTTCTTCTAGATCGATCAAACAAAATGGCATCAATGTGTTATATTCAAGACCCACCTGTCAGCACCAGCAGGAAGCGTTGCGTGAGGCTTCCCACCAGCCGCTCTCTCATGAAGCTCAGTCACCCCAGGTGCTACACGTTAGTAACATGTTACTGCCATTGTTTGATTCAGCACCCACCTGTCAGCACCAGCAGGAAGCGCTGCGTCAAACTGCCCACCAGCCGCTCTCTCATGAAGCTCAAGTTGCTGCTCATCAGCAGCAGCCGCACATCATCCGACAGCACAGCACCCAGCACACCTCCCGGCAAGCCCAGAGCAAAGCTCAAGCCAGCAGCAGCAGCAGCAGCACTGCCAGCAGCAGCGTTAGGCCCAGCAGCACCAGCAGCAGCACTTGCAGCGAGTGCTGAAACTTCGAGCTCATTATCATCAAACAGTATGTCCTGGCCCAGGACTGCTGCTGCAGCAGCTGCTGACAGGCCCGGTCGCCGCATTGGGCTTGACTCCCTGCCGCTGCCTTTGGAGGGGGAACTGCCAGCTGCTTTGCTGCTGCCAGAAGCAGCAGCAGCAGCATCCTTTGCTGCTGCTGCTGCTGCTGCTGCAGGGCGAAGCTCTTCAGCAGCCGCCTTACATGTTTTGATGGTGTCTTCCAAGCATGTGAAGTACGCATCGCGAATGGGCTTTGTTGTTACTTCTGCTGTGATGCCCCGTGCTGCTGACATGCTGCTGCTGCTAAGGCTGCCTGTGCTGCTGCCAGTGCTGCAGCCGAGCAGCTGTTGGTAGTACTGCATGGCTACGGTCACCTCCTCCTGCGAGGAGCAGCATGCAATTGACAGCGTCAGCAAGTTGCAGGAAAGAAATGTATCAACCATAAACAAGGCCTGGTGATCAACGCATGTAATGTTTCTTCAAGCCACCGCATGCTGATTGATGTAAGAGCATTTCAAGACAGCACTGGCTGCAGCCAAGCAGCTGCTGATAGTACTGCATTGCGACAGTCACCTCCTCCTGCAAGAAGCAGCACACAAGACTGACAGCGTCAGCAAGATGCAGAAGCAAGTGACATCGACATGGAAACAAGGCCTGGTGCTCAACGCATGTGCTTTCTGCCTGCAAGCCACCGCATGCTGAATGATGTTAAAGCATTGCGGTAGTGCTGCATTGCTACGATCACCTCTTCCTGCAAGAAGCAGCACACCAGTACGCATAGCGTCAGCAAGATGCGGGAGCAAGTGGTTTCAACATATACAAGGTCTGGTGCACAATGCATGGTGTTAGGCGCATGGTGTTAGGCGCATGGTGTTGGGAGTACTAGTCATGCACATGTGTCACCTCCACCTGCAAGAAGCAGCACTCCGAGACTGACTGCGTCAGCAAGATGCGGGAGCAATTGACATCGACATATACAAGGTCTGGTGCTCAAAAAGCTTGTGGCCTGAATGGTGTTGAAAGCATAGCAACGGAGTACTAGCCATGCACATGTGGAAAGCCAGTGGTGCCCCAACCACACGCCAATCACAGCACGCTGTTGCAGCACGCACCCTACAGCAATGAACACCCCCACCCACCTGCAGCTGCTCAGGCATCATCGTGTGGGCTGTGAGCCGCTGTGTGTCACACTCTTGCAGTGAGCCAGCCAGGTACTGCATGTGAGTGGCCTGCCTGCAGTGCAAATCACAGCAAGCTATGAAGAAATGCTGTTGCAGTATTCACCCTACAGCACTCAACACCCACACCTACCTGCAGCTGTTCTGGCATCATGGTGATCGGTTGAGAGCCGCTGTGCGTCACACTCAGCTGCCAGCCCTCTCTTGCAATGAGCCAGCCAGGCACTGCATGCAGGTGGCCAGCCAGCTGCTGAACACCAGCTGCTACTAGCTGGCCCAGCAAGCCCTGCACTGCTGCGAGTGCAGCGCCGGGTGCCTCCTGGCCTTCAAGCTGCTGAATGGTGTAGGCAAGCTCCTGTGACACGGCAGTACGTGCAGTACAAAAGGGCAGAACGTTTAGGCAGTAGGCAGTATGCATGCCTGAATCACAAAGACAGCAAATCAAATGACACACCAGCTGCCACCAGCTGGCCAAGCAAGCCCTGCACTGCTGCGAGAGCAGCGCCGGGTGCCTCCTGGCCTTCAAGCTGCTGAATTGTGTAAGCAAGCTCCTGTAACGCTGCAATCCATGCAGCAGAGAAAAAGAACGGTCAGGCGGTATGCATGCTTGAAATCACGTGCAATGCCGTTGAGAGAGAGTCAATGTAGCATCAGAAAAAAAAACACCAGCCGCCACCAGCTGGCCCAGCAGCCCCTGCACTGCTGCGAGTGCAGCGCCAGGTGCCTCCTGCGCTTCCCGCTGCTGTATTGTGTAGGCGAGCCTGTAACACACGGCAGTGCGTTTGGCAGCGTGATAACAGCACAGTTGAGCGGTATGCATGCCTGAAATCCACTTGCAATGCCGTTGGGAGAGAGTCAACGTAGCATCAGAAAAAACACCCCAGCCACCACCAGCTGGCCCAGCAAGCCCCTGCACTGCTGTAAGTGCAGCGCTGGGTGCCTCCTGGCCTTCCAGCTGCTGTATGGTGTAGGCAAGCTCCTGCAATTAGAAACACAATCAGCCCGCAATGCCATTGGGAGAGAGTGAAGGAAGTATCAGAAAACAAATGGCACCCCAGCTGCCACCAGCTGGCCTAGCAGGCCCTGTACTGCTGCGAGAGCAGCGCCGGGTGCTTCCTGCCGTTCCAGCTGCTGAGTTGTGAAGGCGAGCTCCTGCAATCAAAAACACAATCAGCCCACAATGCTGTTTGAAAAGAGTCAAGGTAGCGGCACAAACAAATGGCACCCCAGCTGCCACCAGCTGTCCCAGCAGGCCCTGTACTGCTGCGAGTGCAGCGCCGGGTGCCTCCTGCCGTTCCAGCTGCTGAATTGTGTACGCAAGCTCCTGTGATGAGAGACACAGTCGGATTGCAATGCTGTTGAGCGAAAGTCAAGGAAGCATCAGGAGAAACAAACCACACAGCTGTGTTGTGTAGGCAAGCTCCTGCAACACAGGGAAGTTCGTGCAGCAGAGAAAAAGAGCTGTTGGGCAGGATGCAGTATGCTTGCCTGAAATCACAAATGAAAGCAGCTCGCAATGCCGTTGAAGGAGAGCCAAAGAAGCAGCAGTAAAAACAAATTATAACACAACCTCTAACCCACCTCAGCAGCGGCTAGCAGTGCCTCTCTCAGCGGCCCAACAGCAGACAGTGCTGCCACCAACGCCCCAACCTCCCTACAGTAGCTGCTAACCAAGCGCTGCAGAATGCCAGCTGCACCTGCCAGCGTCTGCTGCAGCTTTGCAGCCGCTGAGGCAGGCAGGTTGAGCGGCAGCTGCAGCTTGTTGGTGCCTGCTGCCTGCCACAGGCCTGGCAGGCACTCTAGGAGCACCTCGGAATGGCGCTGAAGGTTCCTGCAGCAGCAGCAGCAACAAGCATTCGCAGATGAGGGGCAAATTCCACAGACCTACTATGCAGCAAGCAGCTCAACTTCCAGGCAATCTAGTAGGCAGGCAGGTTGAGCGGCAGCTGCAGCGTGTTGGTGCCTGCTGCCTGCCACAGGCCTGGCAGGCACTCTAGGAGCACCTCTGAGTGGCGCTGTAGGTTCCTGCAGCAGCAGCAGCAGCAGCAGGCACTGGCAGCTGAGGGGCGATATGCATAGACCTACTATGCATCAAGCAGCTCAAGCAGTTGCTGCAGATGCAGCAACTCTTGGTACCACGATTCGTACAGCTGATGTTGTGTACAAGTACACTCAGCGGCAGTACAATCAGCACAGGCCGCTCAGTCACTTGAAGTAGTAAGCTCCCCAGCAGTAAAATGCAGACAGCTGCTGGTCCTCTACTGTGCATTGCCCCCTATGAGCCTCACGTTGGCTGTGAATTGGGGTTCCCACTCCCGGTTGAGGGGAGCTTGTAATGCATGTTTTAATGTAATTCACAACAATGACATATCAAGTACACCCCCAACAGCTGCTGATACTTACTGTGCATTGACAACGAGCAGTACAAGCGGTACATGTAGTACAAGCAGTACATGCAGTACAACTACACTCACTTAAGGTACAGCAGCTCTCCAGCAGTACACCGTGTGTCTTGCACAAGCCGTGACCTAGGCGCCGAAGGCTGCAGCCCCGATAGCGGTGCAACCTCTGCCAAATGCCTGCTGCCTGGTAAACCGCCTACCAAAACCCCACCAGCTGCTAAACTCCTCAGCCCTAAACCCAACTCGCTGACATTCGCATCAACAATGAGAGAGGCCAAGGGATCAGGGCCTAACATTGCTGCTGCTGCTGCTGCGGAGTTGCCGCGGTATCCTGCAATGCTGCGAGCAAAACCTGCGCTGCTGCTGCCGGCAGCTGCTGCTGCTGGCAGGCCCGGTCGCGCCACACTGCTGCTGCTGCTGCTGTCCCAGCTGCCTCGCCATTTCAGTAGCTGGGCTTCAGGTATGGAAGCTGGGTCCTACAGACAACAACAGCACAGCGTGCCGAAACATGGCGAACAGCTGTTAGTGTTCAGCAGAGGACATTCAGCATGCAGAGCTTGCAGAGCCAGGCATGGGTAAGCCTCCCAATGTGGCATGACGGCTGCAGATATTTCTAAACTGAGCACCCCATCCAACAGCGACAAGCGCATCAGCAAAGCAGCCAAGCGCGCCTCCCTTGCAGCGAACAGCAGTAAGCACTAGTGGATTCTGGCCCTGTGCTGCCCTACAGCGATCACCAACTAGGTTGCCAGCAAGCGTACCAGCAACAGCCACAGCAACACAACAGACGCACACCACCTCTCACCTGCGACTTCTCATCGGTTGCTGCTGCTGCAGCCATCGCGCCTCGTAACCGCCCCACAGCTCTGTCATGGTCTGCCGCCACGGCTTGCATCGCAGCAGCAAACCGCGCCTCCTTTGCAGCTAACAGCAAAATATACACTAGTAGATCTTGGCCCTGTGCTACTGGCAGGCCCTTGGCTTCAAGACATACCCAACTAAGTTGTCAGCACAAGCACAACAGCAACAGCCACAGCAGGTTACACACACCACCCTACCTGCCACTTCTCATCAGCTGCTGCTGCAGCCATCGCTCCTCGCAACCGCCCCACAGCTCTGTCATGATCCGCCGCCACGGCTTGCAGCAGCAAAGCGTGCCTCCCTTGCAGCTGACAGCAGCGCCAGGGGACCCTACCCTTGAGCTACCTTAAAACAATTCCCAACTGAGTTGCCAGCAAAAGCATAACAGCAACAGGCACAGCAACAGACGAATACCACCCTACCTGCGACTTCTCATCAGCTGCTGCTACAGCCATCGCTCCTCGCAACCGCCCCACAGCCCGGTCATGGTCTGCCGCCACGGCTTGCATTACAGCAGCAAAGCGCGCCTCCCTTGCAGCTAACAGCAGTGCCAGGGGATCCTGCCCCTGAGCTACAGGCAGGCCTTCGGCTTGCAGCTGCAGCATGTGCAGTACAAGCTCTGATGCTGATGCTGCGTGTAGGCGGGGGTCCTGGATCTCACTTTGCAGCTGCTGGTAGACATCTGAGACACGCTGCAAAGGCAAGTGAAGTACGGCAGTGTGGGCAGAGCAACGATTTTGAGGAATAGTAGCGTACAGGGCAGGACACAAATAAGCGGGGGGTCTTGGATTTCACTTTGCAGCTGCTGGTAGACATCTGAGACATGCTGCAAAGGCAAGTGGGGAGAAGCAGCAGGGGCAGAGCGGTCACGTTGACACACGACAGCCCACAAGGCAGAGCACAGGAGTCTAGGCCATGGATCATAATGGGCATGGTGAGCACAGACATGCCGGATGCTGCATTCTCAGTGTTGTGCTGCGTCGCACCTTTTCTATCTCTGCGTAGAGAGCTGCCCAGGCCTTGATGGTCTTGGGGCCAGGCTTGATGAGGCCGTTGGCCTTCTTGAACTCGGCTGTCACCTAACGTGGCAGCAGCAGCACACAGCAGCACACAGCAGCACACAGCACAGTTGAAAGGCCGATTGTGTTTTTCGAACTCAGCAATCACCTGAGGTGTGGGCAGCAACAGCAGCAGCAGCAGCGGCGGCGGCGGCGACGGCGCAATCAAAGTTGCCGAGCCCATTCACCAATGTGTCAGCTGCAGCAGCAGCAGCGGCGGCGGAGGCGGCAACAAAAAGGCACAAGTGATGAGGTGGTGGCCTTCTTGAACTCAGCAGTCACCTGAGGTGGCAGCAGCAGCAGCAGCAGAAAGGATCAATCAGCGGCGGCAACAGCAGCAGCGGCAGCAGCGGCATCACAAAGCACACTTGATACGCCGGTTGGCTGAAGGGAACTCCGCAGTCACCTGTGGTGTAGGCGGCAGCAGCAGCAGCTGCAGCTGCACCACAAAGCACAGCTGATGAGGCCGTTGGACTTCTTGAAATCAGCAGTCACCTGAGGTGGCAGCAGCAGCCCGGGCCGTGTCAAGCTCACATGAGGAGGGGGGGAGCCGCAGCACTCAATCCTCACGCGCAGCGATGCGTAGCAATACACTACCAGCAGCATCGCTGCCGCTCCTGCATCTCCTACATACTACAGCATGCAGCTACAATACACACATTAGCAGCCTAATCAGTTAGCTCTCTGTCTGCTGTTGATCCACCAACCAACACCACACACACCTGCTCAAAGTCACGTGCCGCTGCGTGTGCGGTGATGCGCTCACACAACAGGGGGAGAGCCACAGCACCCATTTTTCACGCGCGGGGTTATGTGACAATACACTAAAAGCGGCCGCTCCCACGTCATCTACATACCACAGCATGCAGCTACATTGCAGTCCTCCGCAGCCTAGCTCTCTGCCTACTTTCAAAAAAACCCACCAGATACTGACACCACACACGCACCTGCTCAAAGTCGCGTGCTGCTGCGTGTGCGGTGATGCGCTGCGGGGCACTGAACAGGCCCTGGAAGCGGCGCAGCAGCAGCTGCACGCTGCGGATGCGCTCCGCCTTCGCGCTGCGCTCCAGGATGGGGCCGAACACTGTGCTCGCGCCATCTTGCACCTGAAGCGACAAAACAGGGACAGCACGGCGGGGGCACTTCACGAATTAGTTTGATGCGAAGAAAGACACGTCGTGCTGTGCATGTCAGACTGCTTGCTGCTTTGAGTGCATGAACCGGATCGCCACACTGTGCTCGCACCATGTTGCACCTGAAGCGACAAAACAGGGCAAGGCGGCAGCAGCTGATTATGAGGCAGGCAGGATGGGGCCAAACACTGTGCTGGCGCCATCTTGCACCTGAGGCAACATAACAAAACAAGGCAAGGACAGCAGCAGTTGGTTTATGAGGCAGACAGTGGCGGAATGGCCTGCTGTGTATTCATTGGGATGGTTGCTGCATTGAACGCATGGACCTGCACACCGCAACAACACACACATGAACCACCTGCCAACTGCCGCACACCATTGGACATAAGCATCGGCCGCAGCGCAGGAGCAGCACTGTCACACCCTGTGTGTATGGCGCTGAACAGCATCTGCGTGCTAGTGAACACTCAACAGGTGAAACCATAGCCACAAACTGCATTGATGAGTCAGCCAGAACCACTGCGCCCCTCGCCTGCTTTACCAATGATCCTAGTCGGACTTTGGCACTGTACAGGAGGGGCATGCCATCGCAGCCTCTTCCAAAAACACTGCTGTTCCAGAACAGCCCGACACAACAGCAGCAGCGTTCCTGTGCCAGCCAGACCAACACGCAGCCGTACCTGCTGTACAGGATGGGCATGCAAGCCTTGTCTAGAGTCCACCTTACTGTTCCCACACAGCCCAACAGAACTGATCTAGGGGTGATTCCTGGGCCAGCCAGACCCAACGCACCGTACCTGCTGAATGGCGCTGTACAGTATCTCTGTGCTGATGCCTGTGCTTGTTGACTCGATGTGCTGCAGCTTGACGTAGATGTCGTCGATGGTGGTCTTGCAGCTGATGAAGCGCTCAAAGTTCTGCTTCACCTGCAGGGCGGCAACAACAAATACTTTTGTTGATGATTGTTGTCTGTGACACAAGCGCGCTGCAGTAGTTAGACGACGGTGCTGACTGTGGCTGAGCCGTGGCAGCTGCAACTACTGACCAGGTGTTAAAAAAGCCAATCAAATAGCACCTCAGACAGCCAACCATCCACAAATCAGGCACACACCACTCACCAGCTGCTTCAGCTGTCCTGTGCGCTCCCCCAGCTCCCTGTCCAGTGCCCTCAGCCCTGCTGCCAACTCCCCTGCGCTGCTGTACAGTCCACATGTAATCCACATAATCCCCACACCACTCACCAGCTGCTTGAGCTGTCCTGTGCGCTCCCCCAGCTCCCTGTCCAGTGCCCTGAGCCCTGCTATTGTATGAATTGGCTCAGCCGTGGCAGCGGCAACTTCTGACCAAGTCTTTGAAATGCTAATCAACAGCACCTCAGACAGCCAACCATCGACAGACAGGGCACACCACTCACCAGCTGCTTCAGCTGTCCTGTGCGCTCCCCCAGCTCCCTGTCCAGTGCCCTGAGCCCTGCTGCCAACTCCCCTGCGCTGCTGGCTTCATGGAAGATGGCCAGGTAGGCCTCTGGGTCAAAGCCCTCCTCACAGGGCAGCAGCTTGACCTGCAAGGCATTAGATTACGGTACATTACATGCTCCACTCAACCAAGAGTGGTGACCCCAATTGGGAGCCAACGGGAGGCTTCTTCAGCAGTGCACCCCAGAGCAGACGCAGGTGAGGAGATTCAGCTTGCCGCATGGAATACAGCTAGGTATGCCTCAGGATTGAAACACTATATGCATGACAGCAGCTTGGCCTGAGGGCAGCAAGCAAATGGGCGCCACAGAGCAGAATGCATGTGTGGCAAGCAGCGCTGCTGGCCTCATGAAAGATGGCCAGGTAGGCCTCTGGGTCAAAGCCCTCCTCACATGTCAGCAGCTTCACCTGCAAACCATTCAGCAGTGCATTTTCCACAACAGCAGCACATGAGAAGATTCAGCTGGCCTCATGTAAAGATGACTAGGTATGCCTCAGGATTGGAAATCCTCTTTGCATGGCAAAAGATTGGCAACAGGGCAACCAGAAAAAGGGCGCCACAGAGCAGAATGCATGTAAGGCAAGCAGAGCTGCTGCTGGCCTCACGGAAGATGGCCAGGTAGGCCTCTGGGTCAAAACCTTCATCACAGGGCAGCAGCTTCACCTGCACACCATGCAGCAGCAGCAGCAGCAGACTAGGGGGTAACAAGCAGGCGACGTGAGTGTTTAGCTCCACAGCAGTATAAAAGGGGACCATAGAGCAAAATGCATGTGGGGCAAGCAGCACTGCTGGCCTCGTGGAAGATGGCTAGGTAGGCCCCTGGGTCAAAACCCTCCTCACAGGGCAGCAGCTTCACCTGTAAACCATGCAGCAGCAGCAGCAGCAGCAGTGGTGAAAGTCATGCACGTGGGCCGCCAAAGCACCCATTGCTGTCTCTGTCTCTGCATCAGTACCGCCCCTTTGCACAAGACTCGGCATGCAATGCACAACGTGCCAGGCTATCCCGCCCCCTCAAAAAACTCAGCAATGGAGCCGTCAGCACAAATCCCTTACACCAAACTAGCTGTCTCTTGGCAATATGATATAGACACTGTCGAAAAAACAGATAAATTGAATCATGTCAAAACAAGAAATGTATCCGCTTCCCACCTGCTTCGAGCCACCCGCAAAGCCTGCAGACGGCTGCGCCTCCCTGCCCTTTCCAGCCCCACTGCCAGCCCTGGCCCTGCTGACCTCCGACAGACTTGGCGGAATAACAATGAAACCACATGTCTGGCTATATCGCCGCCGGCAATGCATACATCAGCCGCCAGGGCAAGTTCCCTGCACCAAACGGACTATCCCTTGACACTTTGTGTCCAAACCACTCAAACAACACAAAATTGGAACATGTATACTTCCCACCTGCTTGACACCACCCGCAAAGCCTGCAGATCACTGCGCCTCCCTGCCCCCTCCAGCCCCACTGCCAGCCCTGGCCCTGCTGCTGCTGCTGCGGCCACCCCCAGCACCGCCCATGCCTGCTGCTGCCAGCGCAGTCGTTGAGCCGTCATGGCAAGTTCGCTACACCAGAAGGCTGTCACTTGGCACTACAAGTGAAAACCATTTATTAGAATAACCCAAACCATGTCGAAGCAGGAAACATATGCACTGCCCACCTGTTTCAAGCCACCCGCAAAGCCTGCAGATGACTGCGCCTCCCTGCCCCCTCCAGCGCCACTGCCAGCCCTGGCCCTGCTGCTGCTGCGGCGGCCACCCCCCGCACCGCTCATGCCTGCTGCTGCCAGCGCTGCACTGATGCTCGGCTGCCGTGCCAGCTCAGCTTGCCGGGACAGCTCGGAAACGGAGCCCTGACGGGTCAGCTCTGAGAAAAAGCGGCCCACGGCACCTTTGCCCTGTGAGTGCATACATACGCAGCAAGGGAGAATGGTTGTAGGTGAGAGCTTGGTGTGAAGCGGGTGTGAAGCAAAGACAGCACAGTCAACCAACAGCAAAAAAAATCGCCTGCAGAGTAGAGAGCCTGCTGCTGCCAGCGCTGCACTGATGCTGGGTTGCTGTGCCAGCTCGGCTTGCCGGGACAGCTCAGAGACGGAGCCCTGGCGAGTCAGCTCTGAAAAGAAGCGGCCCACCGCACCTTAGCCCTGCAGGGATTTGGCAAAACAAGTTACAAACACGCAGAAAGAGATGATGCTGTAAGTGAGAGCTTGAATTGAAGCGGGTGTGCGCTCCACAGCACAGTCAACCAACAGTATGAAAATTGCCTGCACAGTAGAGAGCCTGCTGCTGCCAGCGCTGCACTGATGCTCGGCTGCCGTGCCAGCTCGGCTTGCCGGGACAGCTCATAGACGGAGCCCTGGCGAGTCAGCTCTGAAAAGAAGCGGCCCACTGCACCTTTGCCCTGTGAGTGCATACACAGGCAGCAAGGGAGAATGTTGTAAGTGGAAGCTTGGTGTGAAGCGGGTTTATTTGGATAGCACAGTGGACCAACAGTGAAGATACCTGCAGAGTACACAGCTAAAAACCAAACACAGCCAGGAGGTGTTGAGTTGCCGTGCCAGCTCAGCTTGCCGGGATAGCTCGGAGACGGAGCCCTGGCGAGTCAGCTCTGAAAATAAGCGGCCCACAGCACCATTGCCCTGCAAATGCAAATGCCCAATACACGGTTTGTACACACGCAGGAACGGTTTGTTGTTGTATGCTTGCATCACCAGATGGCTGTCAAGTGGTCATGGCTGCTGCAGCTGCGGCATGCTGCTGCACTCCTCACCTGGATGCCCCTCCGTTGTGGCTGCACTATGATCAGCTGCTGCTGCTCAGCAGCGACTGCAAAGCGATTGCTGCTATTGCTGCAGCCGTAACTTTTAGCTGGATGCCCCTCCCTTTGCCGCGCTTGCCCAGCACTGCTGCTGCAATGCAGCCAGTGCCCTTCTGCGCTTTTCCGCAATGTGAAGCTTCAAATTAAAACAGACATGACACCACCCCTGGCCGCAGCTGCGCAGAAGCAATACAATGCACAGCTAGCGCCCTGTGGCTGCACTGTGATCAGTGTCGCCTGCACAGCAGCGATTGGTGCAGCAGCTTTATTGATGTTAGCTCACCTGGATGCCCCTGACCTTGCCGCGCTTGCCTGACACTGCTGCTGCCATGCAGCCAGTGCCTTTTGCTCTTTTACCGCAAGCGTCACATCACAACGCACATGACACCACCCTGGCCGCAGCTGTGCAAAGCAACACAATGCATAGCTAGCACCCAGAGACCGCACTATGATGAGCTCCTGTTGCTCAGCAGCCATGATATTGCTGCTGTTGCTTCTGTTGCTGTTGCCCCCAAATTCGGCTCACCTGGATGCCCCTCCCTTTGCCGCGCTTGCCCGACACTGCTGCTGCCATGGCCTGTACCAGCTCTGCTCTTTTACGCATGTGTTACATGACAATTATGACTATCACATGACACATGGCACCACCCTGGCCGCAGCCACTCAAAGCAACCTGAAAGCAACACAATGCAAGGCTAGCGCCCTGTGGCTGCACCATGATCAGCTTCTGCTGCTCAGCAGCGACTGCTGAGCGTTTGCTACTGTTGCTGCAGCCTGAATTTCAACTCACCTGGATGCCCCTCGCTTTGCCGCTCTTGCCCGACACTGCTGCTGCCATGGCCTGGCCTGACTGCGTGATGATGGGCTGCAGCTGTGTTTACTGGCTTGGGGAAGGCCTCGATTGCTAGTTCTGATTGCCCACTGCACAAACAGACTGTTGTGACCACCTACACTGTATCTTGGGCCTTGCCCGTTGAGGCCAGAGCAGAGCTCTGGCCACTCTAGTGTCTACTAATCATACAGCGAATTGTGTACCTGAGTGACAAGCTGCTGCATTCTCACCTGGATGCCCCTCCCTTTGCCGCGCTTGCCCGACACTGCTGCTGCCATGGCTTGCCCCGAAGGCGTCATGATGGGCTGCTGCTGCCGCTGCTGCTGCTCCTGCGCCTCCTCACCCCCAGCGCGCTCCTGCAGGACACGTTATTGAGAAGACAAACCAAAAGTACCATTGTAGTAAATTGTAGTAGAACTGCACATGCAGAGAGCCCTGGCAAAGCCAAAAGAACCGCAGCAGCATATCAACGGCAAAACAGGGCTTACAAGCTTACCAGCTCTATGTTGAGCTGGCCAATTGTGCAAAACCTGCTGACTTGTGAACCATCTGCCAGCCGGCTCTGAGAACAACATGCACAACAATAGCACAGCGCAACACACAGCATGTCGTTGCACGCACCAGTTTCATGTTGAGGAGGTCGATCGTGCCAAACCCCAGCGGGTCCTGGTACTGGTCCTGGCTGACTGTGAAAGTGACGGTGGGGTGCCACACTGCATCCCTGCTCTTGTCGTCAGTGGGTGCTGTAGAGGCGACGCTGCTGATCAATTTCAAAACGGTGGATGACAGCTGCTCTCGGTCAACGTCCTGCAAGCAGCAGTGCATGCAGCAGCAGAAGTTGAGGCAGGGGCAGCAGATGTGTGCGAGCCTAGGGTGCGCTGGCAGCGACACTGCTGGTGAAAGACGCACTAATGGAGTGATTGCAGCTGTGTGTGCTTTAACTTCCAGCAAGTTGCAACAGGTGGTACTGCTGCAGTAGCTGTGCTGGAGGGTACCAGCTGATAAACACAAAGACGTCCGCACATGGCCTGCGGGTTCTGCGCATGCGCTACATCATTCCACACGCGGCAGCTGCTAGTGCTGCAGACATGCATGTCCTGACAGACAGGAAGCACTACAATGCTCTTCACGAGTAAGATCTAGCTGTGTAAAGAATGTGACCTGCCCTGTTGCAGCAACAATGCAATCAAAGGAGATGGAGTGGCAAAGCACTGCTGCTGCACTCCTGTACCCTGGCTGTATCATACTCTGGCTGCGTGCTCAAACGCTCAATAATGCAAACACTATACACATTCAATCAATTCCCAATAGGTTGAGTCGTGGATCATGCCAGCATCTGTTCCATGAGCTGCTCTGCTTTTGCAGCAGCAGTTACCTGCCAGGAGTTGGCCCCTGACATGTTGATGCCGCTGAGCAGCGGATCAGCACCCTCAGCGCTTCCATCCGTGTCATTAGAAGGGCGTGATGTCCTGCGCAGCTGCGTGACGACGTCCTCCTCCTCTCCCTCTTCTACGAAGGATATGTCGTCGCTGTCTTCCTCCATCCTGTGCCCAGGATCGTATGCTCGCCTGCTAACTCATCTTAAAAATTTTCAAGTCAAAGGCTTGCACACGCGGACTGTGTGCTGTGGCTGCAGCAAGTGGGGTTTGTAGTGTAGGAGTTCTGCACTGAGCTTTTCTTGTGCAAACAAACACACTGGTGTGGCCACAACCCAGTGAACAGAGACCTGCAGTACAAGTTAATTCATAGTAAGCCAACTGCCTCTCAGTTACACCTGGACAGTGCGCCATCTGCACCCGCATATGCCATGTTACTGTTGTTACACGATGACGAGGCTGCAGAACCCCAGGTGCTGTGGCCGGGGATCTGCAGAGAAACTACCAATCACATACCTTACAGTAGATATAAGTCTGGTTGGTGACTGCCAATACGATTAATAGTGCGTGCTGCATACCCTCACACCCATCCATACAACCCTGGACTGTTGGGCAGTCCATAGAAACAACGATAACTAATTCTTGTATTAATTTAACACAAGACCCCAACAGAATCCTTTAAAGTCTAACTACGCGACCACGATAGCCAATGCTTGACCCCAACACCACAATTCGGCCTTCATCTCTCACACAGCAACTAACTACAATGCTAACACATTAGCCTGGTATGTCACCCGCCACAGCCTATCCACAAGCGCAGCATGGTACCATAAAGATTCGTCCGTTTACTGACTCAGTTCACTGCCGGCCAGCAGCCATGCGCTGCCCTATGATTCAGCACCCGCTGCGCCACTGACCGCCACTCCCCGTTCACACCAGCCTGCTGCAAGCTCTGCTGCACACCTGCCACTGCAGGCACATCTCGAACTCCTGCCACCACCTGCAGTGCTGCAGTAAGCAGCCGCTCATAGCCTGCTCCCCCCTGCATGTCTGACTTTCCTAGGCCTTGCTGGCAGCGCATGTTGGTGTCCAGCTTCATCACTGCCTGCTCCAGTAATGATGATGGGCTGTGGTGGGTTGGTGTAGCGCCGTGGCAGCAGCTTGAAGTATCTCACCACCTAAAACAGCAGCAGCAGCAGCACTGCTGAGATGATATGAGGAAATGAAAGGGAACCAGTTGAAGTCAGAAGGTATGGCGGTTCTGCAAGTCGTTAACTGTGCACTGCCAACTGCTGGGTAGTCTGGCATGTGGAGGTCTTGACATGGTTTTGAGCACAAGTGTGCAGCGAGTATTTCACACAAGGTGAACCTTGTTTCTCCGACCAGCGCATGCACGATGCACATGCGCCACACCCACCTGCTGTGCTGTGTGGCTGCTAGCGAGGGCCTTGCTGTTGGGTGGCACGCGCACATCATCCGTGTAGCGCTGAAACACCACATCGCAATCAGGCAGGCGCCCCTGCATATCTTTGCCTTCAAACAGCCGAATGCAGTTCTTGCCGCACTGCGTGCGATAGCTGATGCCTGCTGCAGAGAACTGCGCAAGCAGCCTGTCATGAACTGCGGTGCGCTGCGCTTTGATTACTGTTGGGATGTTGTGATTCAGGCGTACAAAAAAGTCCCAGTCGCTGCGTCCCTGCAGGCTTGTGCCCTTGGCTGTGCTGCCCTGCAGTTGCACTGTCGCGTGGCCTTCAAACACTTGCAGTACCACCTGAAGCAGCAGCAACAACGAAAACACACCGGGCTATGAGCATGGGCGTTGGAAACCTCGTACACAGCCAGCATCCAGGGCACACGGTACGCGCGAGGTTTTAGCAGCGCTACAGACGAAACGAAGCTGCAAGGACACACAAAATCATATGCATATGCCCTGCACTGGCAGTACTGCTGACAGTTGATGCAGTGTGAGGCTTGAGTCCTGTGCATGCTGGGATGCAGCACTCACTTGGTCACAGCACCGCTTGACATATTTTAGTGTGGGATCGTTCTTGCTCATGCCTCGCGCGTTGACAGCCAGCATTGCTGCTCCTGGGCTGGTGAAGGGCGCCCTGGCATTCTGCGCTGCCGCCATGCAAGGCAAGCTCATAATTCTGGTTCCAGGGGAGAATTTGCAGAAAAGTAAGCGCTGGAAGGATGATTGCGGTCCGTCTGATCCAGCACTCCGCGAGATCGCTGTCACGAACCCTAACTGCCATCGCCGGTTCGAAGCTCCAGTCAGTGTGGCAATGCCATAGACCCTCCTTATATGGTGTATTGAGACAGTTTCCGGCTTGATCTGCTGGCAGGGATAATGGCCCCCTCACTTCTACATCAAGTGCCACCTGTGGTGTAACTGTGCGCTTTGTGCAGTCATCGCATTGCTTCTAGGGTTACAGCCAGTAGCAGTACGCAGCATGTACCTTCGCTCGCCCACTGCTGCGCTGCGTCACCAGAGTCGTCGTGCTGCAGTTGCAGCAGCTGCTGTTGCCAACAAGGTGATGGTTACCCGCAGCAGCACTGGCACAGGAGATGCATATGGCTCAGCAGGACATGTTATGTTTGCCATGAACCAGCTCAGCTTAGGCTGGAACAACCCCCGGCTGCGGCTTGTCAAGGACTGCATAGATCAGGTGAGCCCAGCTACATTATACATTGGTCAGGTCGCCCTATGACATGCAGCAACTGCCAATTTGCGGAGAAGCAGCATGAAAGGGATTTCTATCTAGGCTGCAAAGTAGCCCAGCATGGGCAGCATGCAAGCACAGTAAAGTCGCCTAACATTGCTGCACGCATGTACAGCAGACTCACCCTGGTTACGGGTGACGGCACCATGCTCTCTGCACGCATAATGTATACCAATCTGCAAAGGCACCGCTGTCACTTCATTGTCACATCCTATGCAGTGGCTGAGCAACTGCGGCTGGTTGTGTGGCATCTGCTGGTGTTGATATGCCATACAGGCTGTGTCTGTTACGTTTGGCGGCCATGCAAGCGTGCAGCATCAAGGCAGCACGCGAAAGGGAACTGGCCTAATCGCTAGCAGCGACTGGGATTTCTTTGTACACCTAGATGACACAGTGCCAACTGTTACACACAAGCAGCGCATGGCGGTTGTGGACTTGCTCCGCAAACAGCTGCTGCCGGCTGCAGGCATCGATTACAGCATGCGCTGCGGTGCAAATCGGGTGTTCCTCTGGAATGGCAGTGACGTGCAGGGCACCCTACCAGATGTAGACTTGGTGTTTCAGCGGTTCCAGAAAACCGAGAAACACGCACCAAAGAGCAGAGCGCTTGTACACAGCCATGTTGTGCAGCAGGTGCGGCAGCAGCAGCGCTGCTGCGCGTTACAATGGCAGCTTGGCTAGGGAAACCTTTTTCCTATCTGTAGGAGTCGTACCAAACAAAGGTTGGGCATTGGTTGCGCGCATACTGCTTGTGCCATGCATGTAACGTCGGCAGAAGCTACAGCTGGGCTAAAATAGTTGCTTCAGGCACAATCCAAGCAAAAGTGACACGCAACAAGTTACACTGCCTCAGCTGCGATCAGGCAGACCAAAACCATGCTGCCGCGCTGGAACGGTTGTTGCAGCACCTGCTGAACCCAGCAGGCTAGCAGGCTAGCGCTGCCGCTGCTGCTGCCAGGTGGTGAAGTACCTAAAGCGCTTACCTACGCGCTTTGCACACCCACATGAGCCCAAGTCTTCCCTGTTGGAGAGGCTTGTCCTGCAGCTGCAGCAGCAGAGCTTTGGAGATAGGCACCTGAAGGGGGAAGAAGGTTTGGAGGCGCTACTGGCTGTAGTGCTAACAGCAGTAGCAGGGACAGCTGGAGCATCAGTGGACGCACAGGCTTTGGAGCTTGCCAGGGTGGATAGCTATGAATGGCAGGTAGCAGCGCAGTCTGTGCTGAACAAGAGGATGCACGGCTTTGGTTGGTTGATAGTCTGAACTTGAGCGTTGTGTTGGATGCTCATAAGGCGTCATCTGGTCTAGCATTTCGAGTGAGAGTGTCATGAACCCTAACTCACCTGCCGGCGCTGTTCGAGTGTGGTTTGACGGCTGTCTTCCAACCGACATGATGTCGGCTTTACAGCCCAATTGGGAGGCTGTGCAGCATGCTTGGCAGCACCCTGCTGCTGCGTCGGCAGTGCCACCAACCCGCGGTGCACTCAGTGCAGAGGGTGGTGAGAGGCGGGAACGCTGCCGCAGCGGTCTGTTGTGTTTGCACTCATCATCATCATCATGTTACCCATTAAGCCATAGCATCAACGCCTGTTTGTTGTGTTTGCACTGAGTGGCGGTTGGTGCCACTCGCCATTCATGGCATGAATGTACTACACCGGGGCGGTGTGACAACAGTGGCGGTCACTGACAGCAATAATTACAAATGCTGGCACGTGGGGCGCGGGACCGATGGGGTTGATGCTATGGCTTGAATGTGTAAAAAGTTGATGATGATCCTCATGCAATTTGACGATTCTTCGAGGCGGGGGTGGTTGGAGCGTAATTGGGTGAAAAGTGTGTGTGTGGGGTGGGTGGGTGGGGGGTGGATTTGGTCGCATATCGCTGGCCTATTCGGCTGATGCCGCAATGCTGCTGTGGGAGTGTCAATCCAGAATCTTGTTGTGTAAGAGTTATCGCTGCGTTTGTGCAACGCCAAGGGCTGCAGAAACCACGCGGTGGCCGCTATCATGGACGTGACATTGAGCGGTCATAACATGTCATATGTTACATCATACATGCATACATCACACAGTCCTTTGTTTTGTGCCGGGGGTAGTGCACAAACATCACCTTAGCAGCTGCCACGTCCCACAGCTCCAAGATGCATGAACTTGGGCAGATGTTACGCAGGGGGGACGCCACCAACGATGTGCGGGGTTGAACACAATGCACTACAAGTGGCCTGTGACACGCACTACAGAGCCTGTGACACACTGCATATGAATGCACGACACACATGCATGCTGTGCTGTGTATGATAAAGACAATGCAAATGGACACCACCCATGCGAGCCCAGCGTGCATGCGCATAATCTGACACTTCTGTATATACGAATCTGCACATGCCCTGCCACTTCAGCTC
The DNA here is from genome assembly GCA_902809745.2 of Tetradesmus lagerheimii. Classification (NCBI taxonomy): domain Eukaryota; kingdom Viridiplantae; phylum Chlorophyta; class Chlorophyceae; order Sphaeropleales; family Scenedesmaceae; genus Tetradesmus; species Tetradesmus lagerheimii. Next base: position 102,734 of record CADDIJ020001091.1, on the reverse strand, counting down.
AACAGGGCAAACGCCACTCCAGCAACTCAGCAGATGCTGCAGGCGCACCACAGGCCAAGCACACGCTGCAGCAACACCAAACCTGAACGATTTCCACACTCAGGCTATAGACTGTCCACCTCAGCCCCTCCTAGATTACACATGTCTGCTGCATGCCAAGGCCTCTCTCAGTGCGCGAGACTCGGCAGCCCCCCCACACCAGGCAATGCCCACCATGCTGTCACCGACAGCACTGCCAGCCGCCAACCTGTCAAGCATAGGGCAGGATCTCCAGTGACACCTCCCAGAGTGACACCCCCACGTAAGTGCCTGCCTCTATACAGCCACCATACCGGTACGGCTTGCCGCAGCGCTGGCTCGCCACTCATTGTCAACAGCCACTCAACAGAACTCAAGTGACGTCTACCATGCTATCAGCACTCCAAGCTGTCAAGCCTTCAAGCGTTTGGCAGGATCTCCAGTGACACTCCTTGAGTGACGGCCGCGTGTCGCTGCCTGTCTCCATGAAATCACAAAACCATACCGACGCGGCATGTGACAGTGCTCAGCGCTGTATCCATTGTCAAAAGCCACTGAACACACAAAGTGACAGCCGCAACCCGCTCAGCATCCCAAGCTGTCAAGGGTTTATTGCAAGCACCCAAAGCCTTCAAGCGTTGGGCAGGATCTCCAGTGACACCTCCTTGAGTGACGGCCGCGTGTCGCTGCTCCACACGCACTGCGTGGCCTCTGGGTCGATGGGGCTGCGGCGCAGCACCTGCCACGGCCCCGGGTACGCCCTGAACAGCACACCTGCAGGAATCACAGAAACATGCGGCGTGTTGGACAGCACACCTGGAGGACAGACAGGAACATTTGGTGGTGTTGGACAGCACACCTGGAGGACAGACAGGAACATTCGGTGGTGTCGGACAGCACACCTGGAGGACAGACAGAAACATGCGGCGTCGCAGCACCTGCCAGGGCCCCGGGTACGCCTTGAACAGCACACCTGCAGGAATCACAGACACAATGACATGCGGTAAGATGCGGTGTTAGTATAGGCTGGTGAGGGAACGAAACAACTGGAACAACGTACGATAGGTGGTGAATTCATATCGCATTCACAACAGAAAAGAGATCAGCACAACGCTAGATCAGATAAATGTGGCCTCTGGGTCGATGGGGCTGCGGCGCAGCACCTGCCATGGTCCCGGGTACGCCCTGAACAGCACACCTGCACACACAGAAACATGCGGTAGCACAAGTTGAGGGTTAGTATTGTGCAGCACGCACCTCTGCAAGCAGTGTGCAGCGCGGTGCACTTGAGGTGCGGGTCTAACAGCAAAAGAGCATTCCACCTGGCTGCGTGCACTTGAACATCAATGAAAACGACGTACAATATGTCAGCTGGGTCAGCAGGCCCCTGAGTAGGCCCCTAAGCAGCACACCTCACGATTTTGTATAGAGAAGTGTAGCAGCACTGAGTATTAGACGCGTAGTGGAAGCGTATTGAAAAGGAGGTATGTTAACCAATGATCAACCTGAGGCCCAGCGTAAGTTGTTGTAGACCGCCTACGTCGCAAGGCTTGCGTAGTTCTAACATGGCAGTACAATGTCACATTGACTGCCGTGTGTCTCACACGGACGTGTGAGTCACAAGAGTAATGTCTAATCGTCCACTACATGGATAGTAACAGTTCCTGATACAGGCTTCCCCCATCAGGATCTTTGACTGTCCTCAGTCAATACGCTGATAAGAGACCAAGTTGGCAATGAGCAACGCTCAGGACAACTGCACTGGTAACACAGCCAGTACAGCAAGCAGCTTATGGCACGCAGCCCAGCTACTAACCAACAGCCTTACAGGCGCGCATTTAATTGGGGATTTATGTTGAGGATTCCCTCAAATCTACAAGTCGAGTTGAGTGGAGTCTGCGTAGTTCTAACATGGCAGAACAATGTCACATTGACTGCCGCGTGTCTCACACGGACGTGTGAGTCACAAGAGTAATGTCTAATTGTCCATTACGTGGATAGTAACAGTTCCTGTTACAAGAAGCAAGCGAGCTTTCTGATAGAACAGCAGCCCAGACAGGCACTGAAAAAGCAGCGGGTGATGTTCTGGATCTGCATAGCGCCTGCTACTGGCGCCCTTGGCCTGCTGCTTGCATTGACACCCCCCTTGAAGCATGCTGCAGCAGAAATCACCGACCACAGCATACATCACAAGGCAACTGCACCGCCCCTAGCCCTTTTTCCTTGAAATTGCAGGTTAGCATTGAGCAGCATCAAATTTTCAGCAAGCAGTGTGCAGCATGGTGCAGTTGAGCTGTGGGTCTAACTGCCTAACAGCAAAAGTGCAACCTACCTGGCCGCGTGCCCTTGAAGTTGTGGATGTAGTACGCTGCCTCCACCTTTGGCAGGAACTCAGCCGTCAGCTTGGCCAGCTCAGGGAAGAACAGCCCTGGCAGCAGCAGCAGCAGTGGTAGTTGATGTGCAAGAATAAGATTGCAGCAGCAGCCAAAGTACAGAATCATGGTCACTTCTGAATACTCTGGCTGTTTCCAGGCTGGCCAGCTCAGAAAACAACAGCCAATGCAGCAGCAGCGCAACGTAGTATCATAATTTGTATTGCCAGCCGTCAGCTTTGCCAGCTCAGGGAAGAACAGACCAGGCGGCAGCAGCAGCAGCAGCAGTTAGTGTGCAAGAATATGGTTGCAGCAGCAGCCCAAGTACAGAATCATGGTCATTTGCGGAGACTCTGGCTGTTTCCAGGCTGGCCAGCTCAGAGAAAAACAGCCAACGCAGCAGCAGCACAACGTAGTATCAGTTTAGTTTGTATTGCCAGCCGTCAGCTTGGCCAGCTCAGAGAAGAACAGCCCTAGCTGAGCAGCAGCAGCAGCAGTGGCAGCAGCGGCGGCAGCCCGAAGGCAAGATGATAGTTATCTGCACTTATCCTGGCATGTACAAGGCTGCCAGCTTAGAATACACACGCAACGCAGCAGCAGCACCAAGTAGTATTGTTATATTGTGCCATGTCATGTTACATAACATGAAATGACGCACCTGGGTAGTATCCTCCCCTCAGCCTGTCCAGCTCCCCATTGAAGATGATGAGGGGGCGGTCTGCTGGTGCTGCTGCTGCATCCCACAACTGACGCGTCGCTGACAGCTCCTCTGCAGCAGCAGCAGCAGCATGATGATGCACGCACTGAAGTAAAAGACGGGTGTTGCTACCAGCAGGGGTTCAGTTGGATAGTGTCCCAAGCCACTCTAGTATGCAGCGCTGACAGCAATTTCCTGAAACCGTGCGGCCGATTAGTTATAACTATCTTCCCATCAATGCTCCCATACAGCCGTGACTGCCTCAACACTGCCTCAACACCATTCCGTGCAAGCGCTTGTCTGTAGAAACAGTTACTAGTAATCGTCACATTACAGACAAGATGGTAGGTTTCCAGCTGCGCACCTCGTGGGTTGAAGCTGGGGTAGGCCACCACGAACATCTTGTCATCCGGCTTCACTAGGTCACTCGGCTGGAACTTGTTGCCACTCGGCTGGAACTTGTTGCCAAAGTTCATGCCCTGGCAGTGAGAGACAAGACGTAAGGCACGTAAATCCAGCATCAAACGTATTCAAAGGCCTGGCAGAAAACATGAGCATGCAAACATGGTCACTCGGCTGGAACTTGTAGCCAAAGTTCATGCCCTGGTAATGACAGAGTGAGGAGTGAGACGTACAACACATCGATTAACAGCCTGTTGTATGATACAAGCAGGCAAAGTGCTGGGGTCATTCGGCTAGAACTTGTTGCCAAAGTTCATGCCCTGAAAGGCAGGCAGAGCTACACAGCACATGTGTTGAACTATGGGCATGTATGCCCAGCATTCTACTGCGCTACACAAGGTTTGCATGCAGCCACGAGGTACTGTAACATCGGATTGCAACGGCCTGGCAGAAGATATTAGCACACAAACTGGCGGGGTCACTGGCACTGCTTCACTGCGTTGCTCTGATACCAAGACAGGCAGCATACACTGTGGCAAAGAGAAAGACATAACGAAACAAACACCCTGACAAGCAGGCAATGTTTATATCTCACCAGCACTGCCCATGCAGCGCTCTGCTTTGTGAGGTGTCCCACGCGGAAGTTGCAGTCACTGCCAAAGGTGGCGTCCATACAGCACATCTGATTTCTAACGGCTGGCTGAGAGACATGCGAACGAAAACTGGCTGGCGTCACTGGCACTGCTTCAATGCGTTCTGACCCATAAAAACGGGCAGAATATACACTGCACCGAAAAGAAAGACAACGAAATGAACCACCCTGACGATCAGACAACAAGCTGCTCACCAGCACTGCCCGAGCAGACACACAGACAAGCAGCACACTGTGGCGACAGGAAAGCAACGAACAAGCCGACCATCAGATAGCGAGCTGCTCACCAGCACTGCCCATGCAGCGCTCTGCTTTGTGAGGTAGCCCATGCGGAAGTAGCAGTCACTGCCAAAGGTGGCGTCCACCCAGTGTTTGCATGCACCCAGATTCTGAAACATCGGATGGAACGGCCTGGCAGAAGACAATAGAACAAAAACTGGCTGGGGTCACTGGCACTGCTTCACTGCGTCCTGACCCACGACGACAGGCAGCATACACTGTGGCAAGAAGAAAGACTGAATAACAAACATCAGCAGGTTGCTCACCAGCACTGCCCATGCAGCGCTTTGCTTGGTGAGGTAGCCCATGCGAAAGTTGCAGTCACTGCCAAAGGTGGCGTCCATAGCGCGGCGCCCTGCAGAGGGATCGCTGGTCTGGCCAGACCGAGCGATTGCCAGCTCCTGCAGGCACACATCAGTGTTATAAGTTTGATATAACGCTACGTATCTCATCATGTGCGGTTGCGAAGACTAAGTGTTCTCCACAGGTGGCAGACAATGCAATCGCTGCCATTGTTGGTGAACCTGCTGCTGCCGCCGCTGCGGTGCCACCAAGCACGCTCCTGCTGCCGCTGCCGGTGCTGCATCGACAGCCAGCACACTTTCTGTGGAAAGTATACCCACGTTACCTCTGCTGCTGGCGCTGCTGCTGCCGCTGCCGTTGCCACTGCTGCTGTGCAATCAGCCCACGAACCAAATCGCACGGACGCACAGTCAGGCTGCCTCGCTGCCGCTGCCGCTGTCACTGCTGTCACTGGTGATCTCGCAACTCCTGCTTGTATAATCAATCATCCTCTGCACTACGCTAAGAAGCACAAAGAAACTTATCAGGAGCATACATTCGCCGCTGCTGCTGCTGCTGTCACTACCGCTGCCAGCGCCATTTGCTGCTGCCACTGCTGTTGCTGTGTCAGCTGTACGCACCACATTGTCTGAGAAGTACACGCGCGTGGCCTCTGTTGCTGATGCTGCTGCTACTACCGCTGCCAGCACCGCTACTGCTGCCGCTGTGTCAGCTGCACGCACCACATTGTCTGGAAAGTACACGCGCGTGGCCTCTGTTGCTGATGCTGCTGCTAATACCTCTGCCAGCACCGTTACTGCTGTTGCTGTGCCGTCTGTACGCACCACGTTGTCAGGAAAGAACATACGCGTGTGGCCTCTGTTGCTGATGCGCTGCTACTACCGCTGCCATCACCATTACTCCTGCCACTGTTGCTGTGTCGTCTGTACGCACCACATTGTCTGGGAAGTACACGCGCGTGGCCTCCCCCTGGTCTGCAAAGCCGTTCATGAACTTGCGCAGGTAGGCCATGCACTCGTTCATCTCAGTCTGGCCATCACCATCGCCTGCAACGACCCGGACAAACAATCGCAGCTGTTTGTTGGTAAGCAGAGGGCCTAGATACAGAGGATATGGTGAGTAGCTGGTACATGCACTCGTTCATCTCAGTCTGGCCATCACCATCGCCTGCAACATCAGACACACGGTGGCAGCTACCTTGTCAAGCTACGTTGATTGACTTAGCTGGTAGTAGAGGGGTGTCCTGTCAGAGACGGCAGCTCTCTACTGGCAGCTATGTCAATCAACCAGGCTGCAATTGCCATGCTTGAGCTGGCACTGCTGTCAGCTGCCGCTGGCGTTCTCTGATGTGCAGCCTTTGCTGTGTATATATGTGCCCACCTTTCGTCACACACGCCCCCTTCCTGAACTTACGCGGGTGTTAAGTGCAAACACACCAGGCAAAGCTCATTCGTTCATTCATTGTGCCCACCTTGTGAAGCTGCCAGTCCAGAGACAGGGAACTCAACCTCCAGCAGCTTCAGCCCATCTGCTAGTGCTGCTTTCGTTGCCAGCTGCGCTTGCCTGATGGCTGTGTCATACTCTGATGGAAACTCCTGCAGCACAGTGTTGATGCAGGCACATACAAAAGAGAGTCCAGAAAGCAGCTGCTGAGCAGTTATGCCAGGTGGGGTGTAGCGCTGGTGCATGCCTACTTCTATCTGTACTGTGTACGTACAGCCTGGAATGGCGACGACTCAGCACGTGCACCATGTGCCACTGCTTGAACAAATAAGAATCAGCTGCCGAAGCTGATGCAACTGGTGGGATCGACGCTGCTGTTGCCCGGGCCATCAGGTGTTACATCTGCTAAGGCCTGCTGGCAGCACTGCAGTAGTTGGCTCTACTTGGTTCAGCAGCTGAGAAAGCTCAGCACAGTGCTAGCTGCGGCTACCATAGCTTACTGCCAAGGTGATTGATCCAGCTTGTCGCTTTGCTGCTGCCCGCAGTGCGACGCGAGTGCCTGCTTTCCTGTGCACTCTCACTACTGCTGTAGGGCAGTGACGCCGCTGCAGCTGCGAGGTCGCCATGTCGTCTCGAACAAATGAACAACTGATCAGACAAGGCTATGTGGTCTATCAGACCAGAAAGACTCAGGATATCGAGGCCGGTGCCACGGACTTCTACTACAAGGGTCGATGGAAGGCAGATATGGTGGTATTGTTTATTGATACAGGCGTGTAAAGCGTTCGCTTGGTCCAGCGAGCTGTGTTCAAGCTCAGACAACATGGTTGACCCACGTAAGTTTGAACGGCGCACTAGAGATCCCGCACGAAGTTATGAACGAAGACAATTCTGCGCACTGTAAATGCAGCTAAGCCCAACGCTATAGCTGATGAGCAGATATGGCTGAGTTAGCTGGCTGTCGAACACAGCCTGAGCTGCAGCATCCAGTGCTGCCAGCCAACCGGTGCAGCGCTACTGCTGGCAGTGCAGTCCACGAAGCACGGACGGGCTGTTCATATGTTAACGCTCTCCACACCCAAAAAGGCCGCACATCATTGAAGGTTACAATCCTGCATGAACGTCAGAAGACGCGCTGTCACAGTTTGTGCGGCACCCACAAGCCCAGCTTGATGCCAAGTGCATTGCTGCACAGTTTGAAGTCTGCAAGTGTTGAAAAAGCAGAACTGCAAGTTTGTACACAATAGCAGAGCACACCACTTGACCTGCCACTGTGAGCCGCGACATAACAAATTGAAGCGCAACTTAGCTTTGCTTGCGGTGTCCCGACACCGAGTAAAGGCCACCTACATGTGCGAGCACGCTTCTTCAACCAAGGCTAACACCATCGGTACAGAGCAACCGACCACAAAATCGGGAGGAGCGTTCCAGCTCATTCGCCCTACACACCCAGCAACACCAGCACACAAGTGGCTTGCGACAGCGACATACCTGCTGTGACACTTGAAGAGACTCTGTAGTGTTTGCTGCACAGGCATGTGCAATGTGTATCATGTTGTGTCTGATAAATAATGTACACACCAGCTGCCTGCTGGACATTTTGCGTCACGTGGAAAAGTAGGGCAATGGCGAAACAGAGGACCACAGTTTTCAACATACATCGACAGTTTTGCATTGCGCAAACACGCTGCAAGAAGCAGCAGCGTGCAGCAGCTGCTGTGTTGCAGCTAACAAGCAGCAACACCACCCTTCCCTGCCCGCCCATGCGTGCGCGCGAAGTCCAAGATGCACATGCAGTACACAAAACACCCCTTACCCATCAACCCCGCCTACTACTACCCACCCAGCCCCCACCCTCTGCACTCAGCAACACACTTGTAACGCATTCAACACTTGTAACGCATTCACAGCATTCACTTGTAACGCATTCAACACTTGTAACGCATTCATAGCACGCTGCAACAACGAACACACACCAGCCGCACCACCAGGAGCTACTGCTGCTGCTCAGAGCACGACTGCAACAACCAACAGCCAACCCAGCACCTGCTACCAAAGGGAGCCTCACAGCCAAACAGCCTGCTGCTGCTTAGAACTCTTCCTGGGAGTCAACACTAGCAGCAGCGTGGCTCTCTGCCCACTCGCACGCATTCTGGAACAGCTTGATCCACGGGGCCGGACCCTTTGGCTGCAAGCCAATATCCTTCGGGTAGTACGGCAGCTGCCACGTGAGGACGCCTGCTGCTGCTGCTGCTGCTGCTCACAACTCCACAGCAACAACCAAAGCAACAGCCAACCCAGCCACTGCTACCACGATGCACACAAGGGAGCCTAACAGCCTGCTGCTGCTGCTCAGAACTCTTCCTGGGAGTCAACACTAGCAGCCGCACGGCTCTCAGCCCACTCCCGCGCATTCTGGAACAGCTTGATCCACGGGGCCGGCCCCTTGGGCTCCAAGCCAATATCCTCCGGGTAGTACGGCAGCTGCCAGGTCAGGAAGCAGCGCTCCGGGTGTGGCATCATGGCCAGGTGACGGCCGTTTGCTGAGGAGAGTGCTGCGATACCGAGGGGTGAGCCGTTGGGGTTGAAGGGGTAGGCCTCTGTGGGGGTGCCCTGGGCATCAACATACCTGCAGTAACACAGCAATAAATTCTAGTGGCTGTTGTGGGAGAGTCAGCATTTGACGCAGCATAGTGGTGACAGGATTCGGCGATGAGGCATAGAGAGAGTGCAAAAAGGAGGAGGGGACAAACACATAAGACAGGAGGAAGTCACACCAAGCTGCGCCTCAGTCGAGCGAACCAGTTCCGTCTGTCAGCAGCCGGCGGCACTCCCATGCCACCAGCCGGCTCAGCTCTCAACAACGATTTGGTGAGATCCTCACAGGCAGCAGCAGGCATGCATAATTCACAAAAACAGAGCACAAGCCAGCACCTGATAGCACATCCACTCAGCAGCAACATGGTGCGAAAGTGTGACTAGGAAAGCAAACGCCACACAGCTTGCATCACAGCCAACTGCAAGTCGGCACCAGGCACACACTCCAGCTGGCGGCTGCACACTGCGCAGTGTCAGCGCAATCAGCCCACCAGCGCGATAAACACACAAATACACATATGCTGGTTTGCCCAGCAGCTGCGCACCACGCAGCACCTGACACAGCTCGATACCAATCCCCCACAATGTGCACAGATGCGAGCAGGGCAGGGCCATAACAAATGCAGTATGCCGCCACAGCAGCTTGCCAGCAAGGAGTTGAAGCAGCTGAAACCAGTGATTCCTGCCCCCACCACTACAGTAGCAAGCAGAGATCAATGGTCACAGCTGCTTCAAGTTCCATAGCACATCCCAGCCAGATTTCGGACAACTCTTCATCAGACGATGGTGCGCAACTGACAGGCGCAAGCTTCTTATCCAGAACTGCCGCCTGCACGGCCGCGTCAGGGAACAGCACCTGGCCCTCGCCCACATCCTGCAAGCCTCCCCAACAGCTGGCACGGCAGCCTAAACACACACCATCTGCACAACACACGCTAGAGAAGAGGAAAAACCACAACATCCACAACACACGGTAAAGAAGTGGAAACACCGCAACAGCCACCCTTACCTGATGGGAGCAAGCTTTTTGTCGAGCACCGCTGCCTGCACCGCTGCGTCGGGGAACAGCACCTGGCCCTCGCCGTGTGCTGCCCACACGCCAATCGTGGAGCCGCCCATGCCAGCCAGCCACATGCTGGGGGAGTCGTCAGCGATCTGCACGTTGATCCAGCGTGACTCAAACCTGCAGTGCGGCAAAAATGAAACAGGGGGATAAAGTTTGAGAGTGTGTGCGGCGTGCATTGTGTACAGCATGCCATGATGATGCGAGCTGTACCCTGTAGATCATGTGCTGAAGATAGCCCACCAAGTGACCGCAACTTGTGACGGAAAAAATATGTATGCTGTGCTGGAACTTACGCTCAACACAGGCAATGCCAAACCACCAATACCGCAGCTGATACTGGCGGCAGCAGTGAACAAAACAACAACAAAGCCTCACCTGCCGGACTTGTTGTGCACGAAGCGCGGCTGCTGCAGGTCCTGCAGCTGTGCGGCCACGCCTCCCTCCTTGGCTGCTGTCGCGGGCACCCAGCCCAGCAGCGCCATCAGCTGGCAGCCGTTGCAGATGCCCAGGCTGAAGCTGTCGGGCCTGCAGGCGGCAAGAAGGGAGGAGAAACAACCGAGTGAGACCCATGTATGTGGACAGAGGATTGTTCAGATGTAGCTGGTGCAAGGTGGCAGCAGATGCCCAGGCTGAAGCATGCTGTCCGGCCTGTTGAGAACAACATAAGTTACACCAGGCAGCAGGTGATGTGTGAGCACCCCAAGCTATGAACGTTCATTAGAAGTTGAAAGCACGCCAGCAGGCATTGAAAAGGACGGGCTCAAGCTGCGCGTACTCGCACCAAACAGAACTCGCTGTCGATCACTAGCACCCATCGGTTGTTGCTTGATGTGATGGTACGCCAACTCAAGCCAACAACATTCTGCACTTGACGCAAGGCTGTAGCCAATCGGACGAGAACAGAGTTTTTCAAATCGCCCACCTGTTGTATAACTGCTGGAACTGCTTGAGCACGCGCTCGTTGAAGAAAGCATGCTGCTGCTGCCGTCCGCACACTCATAAAACAAAGAACCGTCAAACAATCAGCAAGTGCCCACCTGTTGTAGAACTGCTGGAACTGCTTCAGCACGCGCTCGTTGAAGCGGATGGTGCCTGCCCAGCCCTTGGCGCTGTCAAGCACGTCAGCGTAGGAAAAGCCGCCCACAAAGATGATGCCCTGGAAGCTGTCCAGCTGAGCACGGCCTGCGGAATGTTGTTACAAATGTTGCTAGTTTGTTACAAATGATGTTGGTATGTTGTAGTACGAGACACAGTGCGTGCAGGTCCATGCTACACCGCGCTACTGCTGCGAGGAATGTAAGGTCCCAACGCATGTTACTAACATTGTTATTATTGTTAGTTATTTAAAAAGCTCACCTGCAATAAGGTCGCTCATGGTGATGTCCCATGGCTCCATGCCTGCTGCGTAGACAGCAGCAGACATCTCGCGGTCGCCGTTGCTGCCCTCTTCACGGATAACAGCCACGCGCACCTGCACATCGGGATAAGAAGCAGCAGCAGCAGCAGCAGAGTGAGCAAGTGGTGAGCAGCAGCTTGCTTTTGGTATACCTGCACGGCCTGCCACCAGCATCAGACAGTGGAGCATGCACAGTAGGCTGCTCTACACAACATTGCTGTCTGCAGCGCACGACGGTCAGCTCATTGATGCATCAAGCATAGCAGCAGCCGTAACCGTGGTACGTGGTGGTTGTGCCAATGCAGCTCTATCGTACCTTGTTTGCGTTGCTCATCTTGTCAGCTGGTGTGAAGCTGGGGGTGAAAGGCAGCGTCCACTTGGGGGCAATACGGCTCTTCAGGCCTGACTGCTCCTGGTCAACGCACTCCTCAGCAGCCTGCAGCAGCAAACACATTACATGACATGTTATGTAACACATATGTAACAGTAACCAGCTCACATCAAAGCGAATGCACCCAAGGTGACGATGCTGAAGTGCGTAAACGCAAGCCAATAGCACACTTCAGAAAAGCACCGCCCTGCCGAGCATCCTGCACCCCAGCACTATCACAACATATAACAGTGCATTACTAACAAAGTAACAGGTTACTAACAACGTCAAACCTCACCTGCAGGCGCTCCAGTGCAAAGCTGGTCTCCTCCCACACATCGCGCAGCGCAGCTGTGTTGCCGCTCAACACCGCCTCGCCACCAACGCGCAGCTCCACAATTTGCTCCGGCAGCACCTTTCCAATGATGCTGCAGGGCACACCAGCCTGGTTGAAGAGGCTTGACGCTAGCGCTGCATTGTCTGGAGAGACCTCGAGCACTAGGCCGAGCTCCTCTGCATAGAGTGCTGCAAAAGAGGCGAGCTCGAGGGATGCTGCGGGTGGGGTAGGAAGGTCTACGCTGATGCCGCAGTTGCCTGAAGTGCAGTAGGAAAAGACACAGAGCAGCATATGGTGCGTGAGATGGGGAGTGATGATAAATCAAAGACCTGCAAAGGAGGCGAGCTCGGGGGATGCTGCTGCTGGGGTTGGCAGGTCTACGCTGATGCCGCAGTTGCCTGAAGTGTGGTTGAAGAAGACACAGAACAGCAGGGTGCAGCACATATGTTGCGTGAGAAGGGGAGTGATGATACAAACAACGAGAGTGAAGTGGGGTTGGCAGGTCAACGCTGATACCACAGTTGCCTATGAGTGGTTGGTGATGGCAGCACAGCACATATGAAGCATGAGATGGGGAGTAATGATACAGGGGCCCTAATAGAAATAAAGAGAATGAAATGTTGTTGGCAGGTCTACGCTGATGCCGCAGTTGCCTGAAGTGAATAGTTGCCTGAAGTGAATAGTTGCCTGAAGTGAATAGTTGCCTGAAGTGAATAGTTGCCTGAAGTGAATAGTTGCCTGAAGTGAATGGTTGAAGATGGCAGAACGGCGCAGCAAGTATCGCGTATGAGATGGGGAGTGAGGAAGATGTGCAGCCATCATTACACCCAGTGCTGACAGCCTTGAATAGTGGATATTGCATTTTCTATCAACGAGCATATAAAACATGGGGCCACATGGTGGGTGACACAGCGGTTGAAGCATGGCCAGCGTGCTGGCAAGCTGGCTTTTCCTCAACCACAGTGTCGCCGATCACATCAACCGTTACAGCAACACTGTAGTGGCATTTGCAGCATACCACACACATGATGTAGCAAGAAGCGATGCCTTGTTATATAACAGCGCCGGGAGCAGCGGCCGCAGGCGAGACTGCACAGCCCAGTGCTTATAGCTTACGCAGAGTTAGAACTCACAATACACTGATAGATGCGATTGTGCTATGTGATACGGTGGTTGTCACATAGCCATCGTGCACACACCACCGCCATTTGTCAGCCACTGTGTCACTCATCACATTGAGCCGCAACATCAAAACTATAGAGAGCTCTGACAGCATACCACACACACATGCAGTAGGTGAAAAGTGACATGTTGTTGAAATGTTATATGACAGCGTCAGGAGCAGCGGCCGCAGGCGTAAATGCTGCGGCCGACTGCCGCCCCCAAACGCGACAGCTGTGCTCTAGGCGGGAGTAAGCGCTGCGTCATGCCACGGGTATTGGCATGCGAGTGACTCTAGTGTGTCCGCCAGACGGTAATTTGAAAAGCAATAGCGTAATGCGACTGGCTACAGCTACTGTTGAGACAAGTTCAGACTATTGTTGACTCTGTTTTGTCGTATTACATGGAAAGCGACGCGTTTCGGGCTCTTCACCCTTCATCAGGCTTCAATCCTGTGAACACGGACAGAATCAACAAATACTCGCCATCAGAAGCACACAGCAACAGGGTGCAGGTTTTAGGGTGAGGTCACTGGCCATGTTGCCAGTGGCTCGAACCCTGTACAATACTGCACTGCAAAAGCAAACCATGAGGTCTTGATGATGTACAATACTGCACTGCAAAAGCAAACCATGAGGTCTTGATGATGAACACAGGGTGAGTGACTCTAGTGTGTCTGCCAGACGGTGTTGACATAACCAGACGAGATGCACAGACACGAGTAACACCACACACCACTGCATAGAGGCAGCCAGCTGGTATGCACCTACTAAATTGAGACCAGTGATGTGCGAACAAAGGGCAGATCCTGCAACCACCAATCTGTTGCCAGGATGCCAACACAATGACAGCATTCGTAAACAAAAGTAACATGTTGTATAGTCAAATATAACGCCTTGACAACCCACCTGCAAAGGTCATCTCCAGCAGTGTTGTCGCGATGCCACCATCGCTGATGTCGTGGCCAGCAGACACCAGCCCCTGGTCGATCAGCGACTGCACGGCACCCCACGCCGCCTTCAGCTGTGCTGGCTGCACATCTGGGCAGTCGTCACCAATCTGCACATTAGCACAGGAAAAACAGGCAGCATGACAATCAAGATATTGGCATCAGCGCACGGCACCCCACGCCGCCTTCAGCTGCGCTGGCTGCACATCTGGGCAGTCGTCGCCAATCTGCAAGTCAGCACAGTGAAAGGCAAGTTGACAATCAAGATATTGGCTGCACATCTGGGCAGTCGTCACCAATCTGCAAATCAGCGCGAATCAGCACAGCAGAAAAGGTGATGATGATAATTCAGACATTGGCATAAGCGCAAGAAACAGGCGTTTTTAACATGTGCTTCAAAAAGCTGCCAAGTCGCAGCTCGCTGCATGCAAGCAGGTATAACGACAGGCGTGGATTCCCACGCACACAGAAAAGCACCCCATGGCTGCCAACACTACACACAACCCACGGACAAACCAAAGCTTTTGATTGCCTGGCTGTATGCCTGAGCCAGTGCACTACCGCCGAGCGGCCTCGCGCCAGGCACAGAAGCCAGATCCACATGCAGCAGCACGCCACCTGCTGCTGCCATCTTGAGGTCTGGTGTCACCACCTTGGGTGATGTCTGGGCAGCCCACGTACGCAGACACGACACGACCACATACCACACAACAGCACCCCAACGGCAGATACACAACACACGACCATCTCCCCTGTGATCCTTACCTGGCTGTATGCCTGAGCTAGTGCGCTGCCTCCCAGCCGCCTCGCGCCAGGCACTGATGCCAGATCCACATGCAGCAGCACACACAACAGCACCCCATGGCAGCCAACACAACACACGCCCATCGCCCTTGATCCCTGGTCCCTACCTGGCTGTATGCCTGTGCGAGAGCGCTGCCGCCCAGCCGCCTTGCTCCAGGCACAGAAGCCAGATCCACATGCAGCAGCACGCCACCTGCTGCTGCCATCTTGAGGTCTGGCGTCACAACTTTGGTGATGTCTGGGCAGCCCACGTAGGCCGAGACGACGAGGTTGCCAGGGGCCATGACGGTCTCACCGCCTGCTGCTGCTGCCATTGAGAGCGAGTCCTTGCCACCATCGCAAGCACACTCAAGCTCAATCATGGCGTCCCTGCGATCAAACCAGATACAGGATATATTGATGAAACGTCGATAAATAATTAAATGACCACTCATCGCTGCTGCTGCCATGGACAGGGAGTCCTTGCCACCGTTGCAGGCACACTCCAGCTCAATCATGGCGTCCCTGCAAACAAACAAAAGACATGTATGCTTTACATTATATGGTTGAGCACGACTTGACTTGGTGTTGGGTATGGTGGTGGCATGTGCCAGCACTTGATGCAGAGAACAGTGTGCTGTTCACAAACAAATACAAACAGCAAGGAGTAGTACTCTATTGCTGCTGTGTTTGGCTGCCGGCGATTCGCAGAATAGCGTGATGCTCACACCCATGAACACAAAGGAGTAGTACCCTACTGCTGCTGCTGTGTTTGGCTGCCGGCCACAAACATGAACACAAGAAAATAGAAATCTACCGCTGCTGTGTGTGGCTGCCGGCCTCAGAGATCTTGGTGGAGATGTTTCGTCATTGAGTAACTCAAGAGTAGCAAATATAAGAATCTGCATCATCAGCCGGCTACTGCGTGGCGCGCTGCATATGCAACAGCTGGTCACTACACCACTACCAACCCCTGCACACCTAACTGATCCGCAGATTATTTGTACCACCGTCAGATGCTATCCATCACTATATCCAGTCAGCTTATTCACAACTACTCTACAAACCCAATAATAAAGTGTGTGTTGCCTCAGAGAGAAGATTAGGGTAATATCAGCGGATATGACTGTGGGAAGCCCACGGCCGTCCTCAACTGACACGCATGAATAGTAAGTGGATTCTCATCAGCGGCAGCACCCAAAACAGCAAATAACAATATAACAACATTTGAAAAGAAATCACAGCAAGGCATGTGGCTGCGTGTTAGTGATGCACAACAACACAAATGACGTACGTATGGAGAAATGGCGGTGTGCTCAGAAAGCGATTACCCAACGGTATCAGCACGGTGTTCTCAGCAGCAGAACTGGCATGATTGGGGTAGATCATCACAGCACACACGCTAGGTGACGCCCAAAATCCACACTCATGACACGCATGATACGCACCTAAACCAACTGGGATACACTCACTGCTGCCCGCATGCTAAGCTGTGACCAGATGCGGCTCCATTACAGGCTCAGTACACAGCCACAGCCTGTCATGCATGCACACAAGCAGATTGTTGGCGTAACTATTCCAACAACTGCCAGCTCTGGCCAGTCACAGCCCACATTACATAACACAGCCATCATCTTCTACAACCACAGCACAGATTATACAACAGACCTACGGCAACTCATCATCTACACCTCATGATACATTTCAAAAACCGCTCACCTGAGTGCGCACGCTGCCTCGTACATAGCAGCTCCCTCGCTCTTCATCTTCGCAGCATACATCCAGTTCACACTGGCCTTCACATCTGCAAGGCTCGTTGCAGCAGCCCAGCACAGGTTCGTAATCGCCTCTCCCATCGCCATGCGAGCCATAGCTGCAGGGTTTAGCAAGCCCTTGATTGGTTGCTCTCCGATGGATGTTGCAAGGCCAGTATGGTCCTGGTGTGACTGCGCGAAGACAGCTACGTCTGAGATGGGCAGCTGCAGGGGGCCCACACACTGCTGCTGTGCCACGAGACCTACAAGTTTGAAGTTTGGTAGGATGGGATGTGGTGTAAGGCAGGCAGAAGAGTGGGTAGAAGTTCACAGATAGAGAGCCATGATGCGGCACAAACAAGCAGGTAGAAGAATGCCAGAATGAAGAAGGGTTTCAGCAGCGTCTAAAACATAGAAAGAACACACACCGAAAACGATTGCGCTATGCTAGTGTGGCTTTCCTCAGTGCAGATCTTGGTAAAATGGTGTTTCTGCACGGCCCGAGGGCCTAAGAATTAGCATGGAAATATTGACATCCTCGGAAAGCCACTTGCGCAAGCACTATGCCGTAACCCTGCAGACTCGTCACTCGGTCACCGCATATACACAACCATGCAATGCAAGAGGAACACAATCTTGCTGCACACATGCACACACCAGGCTGTCCCCTTGCACACTTAACACCCCAGCCACCACATATTGACACTGTGCCTAGGCAACTAGTTTGCAATTTATTGTTCTGTCATGTCATTACTTGAAATATCAACTATTATTATCAAATGCTCACCTGTGACATGCCTGTCCACCTTTGTTGTCAAGAAGCGCTTGCTGCCAACGCTGGGCAGCCGCAGCACAGCCTCTAGCGCGCCCTGGGGCGTGGTGCCCTCAGGGAGCGCCAGCCGCAATGCGGCATACACATGATAAAAAAGCATGCCAGTATCAGGCCACGTGTTACAGCACATTCAAACGGTCTGACGGTCAAAACACATAACACATGGGACCGCAGGCTCACCTGTTACGTGCCTGTCCACCTTTGTTGTCAGGAAGCGCTTACTGCCAACGCTAGGCAGCCGCAGCACTGCCTCTAGCGCAGCCTGGGGCGTGCCTGTTCATCTTGGTCTTATCGTGCCATTATGCGGCAAACTCAATGCGGCAAACACAGTGCGAAGGAGCATGCCGTGTTGCAGCAACATTCACACCAACGGTCAACAGAACTAAAACATTACTGCCGCAGGCTCACCTGTGACATGCCTGTCCACCTTTGTTGTCAGGAAGCGCTTGCTGCCAACGCTGGGCAGCCGCAGCACAGCCTCTAGCGCAGCCTGGGGCGTGGTGCCCTGTGGGAGCGCCAGCGGCTGCAGCTGCGGGCTGCTGGTGTTGAAGGTGAACGTCTTGTTGGGCATCTTGCCCAGCACCTGCAGCGGCACAGCACAGACGACATTAGTACATATAGATGAGGCGACAAGGTCAAGGGGGTGCAGGGAACGGTGTGTTGAAAATATGAAGCAGGAACGTCTTGTTGGGCATCTTGCCAAGCATCTGCAGCGACACGGCACAGAGGGCAGCGCTGCGATAAGATGAGATGGTGCAGGCGACAGTGTGTTGACAGCGGCTGCAGCTGCGGGGTGCTGGTGTTGAAGGTGAACGTCTTGTTGGGCATCTTGCCCAGCACCTGCAGCAACGCGAAAACAAAAAAAGAGAAGGTTGGCACATATGTGCAGCCCATACCGAGGACGAGCCTGTGCAGGGGACAAGTGTTTACAGTGTTGCCATGCAATGGACAGAGCTGCAAAGCACGGTGCTGCTTCTGCACCTAAAGACTCTCAAGTGATCGCTAGCGAACATTTTTTCTGCTAGCCTGCCCGCGCACCTGGTCCAGGTTGAGGTCCACTGGTGTTGGCGTGCCTGGCTCAGCCAGCTTGTCAACCAGCCGCACACGCCCTGAGCCGTCAATGGTGCCAATCACCTGCACAAATGTAACAAGTTACAACAGCAGCAGCAACAACAGCAGTGTGTGTGGCAACACGACGTGTGGGAAACATTGTCTTGGGTATGAGTGAGAACTGCCTTCCCCTTTAACACCTCTTCCACCTGACGGGCAGCCTCGCTCATGTCTCAAAGCAAAAAAAACACTCTCCTGGTAGTAATCCGGCCGGAGCAAGCAGTGACCAAGGCAAGAGCCGGAGAGACCGCAGTGGGGCATGCTTGTGGCGCCTGCTGTTCGCTCAAGTAGGTGGCCATAGTACGTATGGTCACCGATTATTGAGCGGACATGAGGCGGCACAAGCATGCTTTGCTCACCCTACTGATGCATGCGAGTATATGTGTGTGGTATGTTGCATGGCTCAGAGAATTGTAGTCTAATTTTCTGCAGTCATAACCGTGGTTCTGCAAAAAGGTTGGTCTCATCAGGGCCAGCACACACAAGTAGTGAATAGGCCATACGGCTAATCAACTACTATACACAGCACTGAACATCAACACTTCTTGTATACGCAGCATCGCCCACTGTGCAGCTACGGACTCATACACAAGCAACGCAGAGCAAGCAGCAAGCAGCAAGCAATCATAGATAAGGACACCACATCGAACATGTATGCACACTGCCAGTGCTTGCTCAGTCACGGAAAAAGTTGAACTCAGCCCAGCCGAAGCCGGTCGGTAGTCTAACATGTAAATTTTGTGAAAGCATCACAGCAAGCCTGCGCCACGCCACAAGACCTCTAAACTGCCCCAAGAGCAGCAACCCATAACACAAATATCAAAGTAACACAATGTAACAAATTTGTAACAACACTAAAATAACGCACCTGCATGAAGCAGCGCTCGCGTTCGCAGATGGCCTCCATGAGCCCCCTGCTCTCAGGCTTGATCAGCAGGCAGTCGTTCTCCTGGTACTCGGCACCCCAGATCTCCAGCACAGACATCGTCTCGTCACCAACCTGCGTTTTGACAAGTAAGCAGCAGCAGCAGAGGTTGCAGGCTTGATCAGCAGGCAGTCACTCTCCTGGTACTCAGCGCCCCAGATCTCCAGCACCGACATCGTCTCGTCACCAACCTGCGTTATAACAAGAGAGCAACAGCAGCAGCAGCAGCAGAGGTGGCGAGCGTAATCAGCGATTGCAAACAGGTGGGAACGCCCGGGCATCACCTTGAACTGGTTGAAGTTTTGGTGATGCCACGACCTTGCTGCAGCACTGACAGTGTACGCGCAACGACCAGCAAGATGCTCCTTAAAAACGCAGCCCAACCACATCAAGTGGTGTTACACTGCCCAATGAGCATAACCCCTTCTGCCAGATCACCCACCTTGACAGCGCGCACATCAATCTCTCCTCCCAGTGGGTAGATTATCTCCTTCACCACGTTGCAGTTGCCGCCTGCGCCCTGGTCATGGATCTGGATGCAGGGGTTGTCTGCGCCAAGCTCAACGCAGCTGCGCACCACGCGCCACAACTTTTGGCTCATCTCAGCATCACCACGCTGCAAGCAACGGAGTGAAAGAAATGATGTCGGTGCCACATGCTGCTAGCAATGGAGTCACAAAGAGCATAATGCCTGTGCTGATGGTGTGTACGCTTCTGACTCATCTCAGCACCGCCACGCTGCATAACAATGCAGGAACAGAGACAGGAAGTGATGTGAGTGACAATACTGGTGTGTTGCAGGGTTGTCTGCTCCCAGCTCCACGCAGCTGCGCACCACACGCCACAACTTCTAAATCATCACCACGCTGCGAGAACGGAGTGAGAAACGGAGTGAAACAAAAGGAAGTGATGTTAGTGCCCATATGCATGTAGCAGGGCATTTGCAGGTGGAGTCTTTTGGGCGACTTGTCAAGGCATAGCAGGAGAGCTGAATTCTGTCAACCACGTTTCCAGACCGTACGTTAGTTGAGCAATGATAGCCAGCCAGCCACCCCCCCCAACCGCCTCACCTGCACAGCGTTGAAGTCCAGGTCAGCCTTGTTGCTGCCAGACGGTACGCTGCTAGCAGCGCCACCGCCCATGCCAATGCGGTAGGCAGGGCCACCGATCTTAACCACCAGCATGCCGATCTCCCCATCAACCTTCTCCAAGTGCCTGTGGTCGATCTGGCCCACGCCGCCGCTGCAAAACAAAGGCATCAAATAACAAAGGCGCGGTTAGCTGGTCACATTAGGGAACATTTGTGCACCACCAGCATGCCGATCTCTCCATCAGCCTTCTCCAAGTGCCTGTGGTCGATCTGGCCCACGCCGCCACCGCAATTATACAGGCATCACATGATAGAGAGTGGTTGTCAGCTGGTCGGAACATCATCGTTAGCTACACGAGCAGCAACATATTCAGATAGTGAGCGCTGATAATGCGAACTGCTAGCACATCACTGGCAGCTGCTGACACAACTGACCGGCTGGACTCTCGGGGTGTCACCTGTCAAGATCAGTCAGCAAAAGCCAAGAACCAAGAAACCCTAAGAACCTCAGCCCACAACACAGCTGGACCCCCACACCCACCTGAACATGATTGGCTTGAGCCACTCGCGGCGCTCTCCATTAGGCAACCGCTGGCCAAAGGTGCGCGTGTAGCCCGCAATCAGCGGCTCACCAAACTTGTTGCCGTAGTCGCTGGCGCCGTTGGAGGCGTCAATCAGGATCTGCTGCGGCGGCGCCAGGTTGTCTGGGTACACCTGCAAATGTAACAAAGCATGTAACATGTTACATACCAGTTTGAGTAATAAGTCGTAGTTTGTTGCGCTGGATGGCTGGAGCTGAAGCTATGCAATGTCGGGGCATAGCATGCTGCACAGCGAAACACTGAAAATACCAGCAAGAGCACCAAGCCCCAACATAATAAAATAACACAAAAGTAACATGTTACTTACGAAGTCGGGGTCCTCTCCAGGCAGCGTGTTGCCGTCCATTAGCAGGTTTCCCACGCAGTAGCCAGCTGTGCCTGCGCCCATGATGCTGCCCGTGCCAGTGGCGTGCGTGTCACGCATGCGGCCGCCAGCACCAGTCTCGGCACCTGTTATGTAACATGTTACATAACATGTTATACGACAGGCAGCCAGCAGGGTGCAGCAGGAGGTCCACAGTGAGTCAAGTTGGTGCATTGAAGAAGCTTTCCGGGAATGGCTGCATCTTCACCCTTCAAATAGGACAATATTCTGGTGGCCGACATCACTGTAGTTAAGTTGCTTATACATTTATACAGATGTTATATTTATGCAGGTGTGCAGATGTGCCTGGCAGAAAGTAGTGCTGTTGCCGATGGCTTCAGCAGCGCACGTCGCAAGCAGGGCGTATTGCTGTGGCCAGGGCTTCGAAGGCAGATCTCAGCGGCCCCTGCAGGGCAGGCGCCTCCAGCCGCCCAGATACGCCTGGCGAGATGTTATGTAACATGTTACTTTGTTGTTACTATGTTGCTAACATATGTTACTAAAATATAGTTGATGTATGTCGGAAGCAAGGCCAACCTTTGATATGAAGAACGCTGTCAAAGTGGGAGACAAAATTGACTTTGTCATACACTTGAACAGCGTTCTCCACAACAAAGGCGCATGCCGGCTGCACCTCCCCGCATTGAATGCACTGTTACATAACACATAACACACAGCCTCAAACGTGCAGCCTATCTATCCAACAGCAACACACCTGGGTAGGGTGCCACAGCACAGGGGAAGTTGTGCGTCTCCGCTGTAAGCAGCAGATCCCAATCACGCTTCTGAGGTGCCAGTGCACTGGGGCCTCCTGGGTTGCGTGGCAGCATGGGGGTGATCTCAAAGCCGCGGATGGCGCTGCTGTTGTCCTTGAAGGCCACCACACTGTTGTTGTCTGGGCGCGCCTGCGAATATATTGCAGATGAATTGCGTAAAGAGATGTTGTGGTCAGCATACAGAGAGAAAGACAGATCAAGCAGTGTGTGGATTTGACGGTGACGGCCATACCCTACTGGTCTTGACACCTGAAGTTTTGCATGTTAAGTTACGCGACACCAACTATCGGTGTCCATCTGAATCGCAATGGCACTGCTGCCAATGTTGAACTGCGCCTGATGCATTCTTCGTTTTCACGAACGTGTCTACTTGAAAACGAAAAAGAGAGCCTCTTCTTCGTTTGCAAGTACAAACGTTCATGAAAATGAAGAATGCAAAAGACGAGCAGCGTGTGCGCAGCTGACAGCCTGCCAGCGTAAAGAGTCGAACGTCTCTGCTGATGTTCCAGTCAACCCCACAAGTAGCTCATGATAAAGCTGCGATCCGAAGAATGCTGTTGCAAACTTTATCAGAACGATCAGATCTCAGAACCCTGAGTAACAAATTAGTCGGATGCACTCACGTTCAGCGGTGCGGTCACAATCTCTATCAGGTTCTGCGGCTTCTTCTCTCCGTTGATGACAAGCTCCCCCTTGAAGAACCAGTGTCAACAACAAATGCTGTACAAAAGAAGGCAATTCAGCAACCAATCAAACTCACGTTCAGCGGTGCCGTAACGATCTCCATCAAGTTCTGCAGCTTCTTCTCGCCATCGATGACAAGCTCCCCCTTGAAGAACCAGTGTAACAAGAAAAGACAGTGAAAAAGGGCAACCACCAACCACACTCACGTTCAGCGGTGCAGTCACGATCTCCATCGGGTTCTGTGGCTTCTTCTCTCCATCAATCACAAGCTCCCCCTTGAAGAACCAGTATAAAAACAAAAACGCTGCCAAAACAGAAAATCAGCAACCAACCACACTCACGTTCAGCGGTGCAGTCACGATCTCCATCAGGTTCTGTGGCTTCTTCTCGCCATCAATGACAAGCTCTCCCTTGAAGAACCAGTGTTAAAAAACCAAACACGTAATAATAAGACAAATCAGCAACCAATCAAACTCACGTTCAGCGGTGCCGTAACGATCTCCATCAGGTTCTGTGACTTCTTGTCCCCGTCGATGACGAGCTCCCCCTTGTAGAACCAGCGCAACAAGAAAACACAGTAAAGAAAGGGCAATCAGCAACCAAACTCACGTTCAGCGGAGCAGTCACAATCTCCATCAGGTTCTGTGGCTTCTTCTCTCCATCGAGGACGCGCTCGGTGAAAAATTACTGGGTCTGGGCGTCCAGACCCCAGAGGTACCCTTGAAACCAAGGCGAAACAAAAACGCTGTAAACACGGCAACCAGCAACCAACCACACTCACGTTCAGCGGTGCGGTAACGATCTCCATCAGGTTCTGCGACTGCTTCTCTCCATCGATGACAAGCTCCCAACCAAAGTAAAAAAACAAGCACTGTAGCTTTAATGACCAACGACACTCACGTTCAGCGGTGCGGTGACGATCTCCATCAAGTTCTGTGGCTTCATCTCTCCATCGATGTCGAGCTCTCCCTTGAAGAACCAGTGTAAATAATTTATGCTGTAGCAAAAGGCAAATTAACGACCAACCACACTCACGTTCAGCGGCGCCGTAACGATCTCCATCAGGTTCTGTGGCTTCTTCTCTCCATCAATGACAAGTTCCCCCTTGAAAAACCAGTGCCTGCTGTGCTCGCTGTTGCTCTGCGCAATGTCAAACAGCTCCACATTGGTTGGGTCGCGGCCCATGTCCTGGAAGAGCTTCGTGTAGTAGTCCAGGTCCCACTCGTCAAACGCCAGGCCCATCTCCTGCAAAATAACATGTTACATAACATGTTGATGACAATAACATGTTGATATCATATGTGAAACAGATGGTCAACTTATGTTGGTTGATGTCAGGGTGAGAAGCTGGGGATAAATTACAATGTTGTGAGGAATATCAACATGAGCATAAGACAGGACACCAGAGACACACGCAGGAGTTGCAAGTTTCAGTTACCGTCATAGTTCGTCCTCAACACTGCGAGCAATGCCGTTGCCCGCAGCTACAGAGAGCTGAGATTAGATATTTGGTCATCACCACCTCGCTACTCACTCCCACGGAACACAGCACACCACAGACGCACACCGGTCTCAACAAGTCCAAACAGCCGCACAGCACAACATATTTCAACAGCAAACACAGACAGCTATGAAGCTATGGTGCTATGATGACATGACACGAACACCTGCACACATACATAACGCATTTGAGGGCGAAAGACGCAAAACGCCAACACGCCGCCTAATAAGGCCTGTATATGAGCAGTTGATTGCCTACTGCACGAGCCCCTGACCTGATTTGCCGGCGACTGAAACATTCAACACCATGGATACCAACAAGCAAAACGACAAAGGCATGGGTGAAGGCTCAGTTACCGTCATAGTTCGTCCTCAACACTGCGAGCAATGCCGTTGCCCACAGCTACAGAGAGCTGAGATTAGATATTTGGTCATCACCACCTCGTCACTCCTCACTCCGAAGGAACACAGCCGCATGCAGGACTCAACAAGTCCACTAGTGGCGCAGTGCAATACATCACAACAGCAAACCCAGACAGCTATGATGCTGTGATGATAAAACATGGCTCCCAACAAGCAGAACGACAAAGGTATGGGTGAAGGCTCAGTTACCGTCATAGTTCGTCCTCAACACTGCAAGCAATTACTCACAGCTACAGAGAGCTGGGATTAGTCAGTTTGGTCATCAGCGCCTGTCACCCCTAACAATGAATCATCAGTCACACAGCACCAGGCAGAAGCATGACAAGCAGTGTGACACACAGCACCCCACGTAGAAGCAGCAGCAGCAGCCCTCAGTTCAGGTCTCCAAAAGATTTTCAACAGGGTTGTTCTGACAAAATGCATCAGTTTGTATCATCTTTGGGCTGCTTTGCACACACTACACACCCAACCCAGCACTGACACACACACCACAACATAAGTATTGTCACCATCACATTATCATCCATCATCATCCAGACATATCAGAAAACCAGAAGCAGTGTGCTGGCATAGATAGAAGCACGCGGATCTCATAGCACGACAGCAACTACTCATCTTCCCGCCGCTAGGAAGCCTCAGCAGTACAGCTCAGCATGGGATAAGCTCAGGTAATACGTGCGTTTGTGTTTGGTTTGTGAAATCCTCGGCTTCCTTCACAAACAACACCCACCTCCACCCAGCACACACACCCTACACACATCATCACATCACCAAGCATTGGACTCCAACCCACGCCACAACAACCAACACAGTACCCCACAAAATGCCATTATAACAAACTAACATGTTAAATAACATGTTACATAACACACCTCGTTGATGGCCTCCAGCGCTGCCCTGCCCTGCTGCATCACAGGCACGGTGAACACGGGTGCGGGCACTGCATCCACCTTGAAGCTTGCCGCAGGTGCCTCGTACACCTGCTCAGTCATGCGGTCGTGCACCATGGCAGCAAACGCAGCCTTCTCTTCGGCAGTCAGCGCACTGCAACAGCAACAGAAAAAAAGCAGCAGCAGCAGGGGCACCAGCAGTGGGAGAACAAGTCAGCACGCAGCGCAGACCACACCCCGCAAACAACAGCATGCAAGTGCTGCATGCCTATACCGAGCATAACAAACACAAAAAAATCGAATCTGAACAAAGCTGTCACGATTATTGGCAAAAAACTCTCTCTCACCGTGTGCTGGTGATCAGGTAGCGCCTGCTTGGCTCCAGCCGCGTCACCTTGTCGAGCCCCACACTGCGCGTGATGCTCGTCGCGTTTGTCGAAAACGCGGTACTGAAGTTGGTGCGGGGCCCCACTTCCACTACACACTGGTTGGGAGCACTGCCGTCAAAGATGCTGCTTGGGGTAAGCTGCTGCGGCTCAAATGTTTCGCGCAGCAGCCACGCCATCTTGTCTGCCTCAGCAGCGTCCAGAGGGGCAGCGAGGCCCACGTTGTAGCAGAGCTCTCCATCGATGGATGTGATAGCGTCGCTGACCTTGTGCTGGGCCTGGAGGAAGTCACAGAAAATACAGAAATAACAAGGAGCAGCAGGTGTGGCAGCAGAGGCAGGGGAAGTAGCGAGAGATGGTGAGATGATGATGATGATGATGATGTTTGTGTGCGGTGGGTGAACAGATAAGAGCAAGAGATCAAGCCATTATTGTTGCAGAGTTGGCTGTGTCTATACAGGGGGTGTGGATGCAACTGTGCAGCGATACCAGCTATGACAACAGCAGGTTAGGATTGCTGCAGAATTTTGTCTGCAGTGCAGTCATAGAGCAGCAGTAGGCAGTACCACTGTCTATTGACAAAGTGCAGCAGCAATAGCAGTACGCTGCACACGTAAAAGCGGCAGCAGCAGCAGCTGTGGCATTACATACAGAAGCCGTGTTATCTATGTGTAGGCCGTAAACTATTAAAAACAATGTGCCCTTTGGGTCTCCTACAGCAGCTCACCTTGTGCAACAGCGTCACGGAGGCTGTTGAGCTGAGGCCCGGGTACCTGTACAGCTGAATGACCTCCGCACCACTGCCCAGCTTGGAGGTGACATCAGTGGCAGACACAGCCTGAGAAAAGAAAATAGACACAAAACAGAAAGACGCAGGACGTCATGGTAGGTGGAAGTGAACAGGAGGCATGGCACAAGCAGCAACGGCACGGGGGGTGGCTGCGCAGTTGCTGCTGCTACTGCTGTGACGATTATGATGGTAGCCGAAAGGCATCAGCATCGACAGCCATGAACTACACAGCAAGCGCTGCATCTGCTGCTCGTTGGATGTGCTACTGCAAATGCTGAGGCATCATTGATTGAGGCTGCAGCTCACAGCAGCAGTAACAACAGCAGCAGCAGCTCTGCCCGCTGCTCACCTCCCGTGGCTGAAAGGCCACACTGCAGCGCAGAGAGTTGCGCTGCGAATTCTTGGCATCGGTAGAGACGCTCGGAACTGCAGACAGGCCACCAGGGGTCAGAAATCGAGGAGGGTGGCGGGCGCAGATCGAACACAACTCAAAAGTAGGCCACCCACCTCCATTGCAGATGTTGCGCTGGCCCAGGCCGCATCTGCTGCTGCGACTAGAAGTGGGCACGCGGCGCCTGCAGCGTAAGATAGCTGTGAGCGGACAGCAGCAGCAAGAACAGAAGGAAGAGTCGGCGAAAGGGAGGCGCCCACCTTGCTGGCAAGCCCATGCGAACGCCAGCCACACATCTGGTCAGCCCACGGCTGGCCAGGTGGCTGCGAAGCTGCATAATGCTGCGATCGAGCTGTCTAGGGCTGCAGTGTTGTATCAGTGGGTGCAGCAGCCAGGTGGAATCAACCAGTTGGCATGGCGTGCCGCTCAGTCTCACCTTGATCGCTTGATCAACCCCTCCAAGAGGAGAGGCCGAGCGTGACCGTGCCAGAGACCATTAGAGCACGACTGCCACCACGCCACTGTTATTGTTATTGTGGTGCTGTCCGGTTTTTCCAGGTGACGCTTTTATTATGTTTGGAACCTTTCGAGCTTTTGTTTTGTTGAGAGCGTGAAGCCGCGGGCTGCCACGTGCGTGCCTGGAGTGCAGTTGCCGTTGTCTCTTATGTGTTGCTCCAAAGACAGCTGAGTGTGCCACACAGGTCAGTTTGTGGCACTGATAACCTTCTTCAAGACCTTTTAAAACCTTATATGGCCAATGTGGCTTGACCAGCACGCAGTTTGTGCCCCAGGCCCGTAGAACTTGCAGTGACACTGTTGGCAACCTCTACCCCTGACACGAAAGCGTGTACCGCATGCCCCTTCCGACATGCAAATGGCTTTGTGTAGCAGTTCCACAATACCTAGTGTGTTACTGGTCTGTAGCAGGTGCACATCACAGTGCCTTGTGTGTGTGGATGGTCACCATGTGCTGCCTGAGCCTCAGGCCGGGCCAGAGACTGTCTGCTTCCTTTGCATTCAATGCTGATAAGTATTCATCTGAGCCAAACGCCAGCAACAGAAGCAGTCTTGACTAGTATCACGTCTCCTTTGTGGAGATGCAATGCCAGTGCACGAGTGTGGTTGCTGACCGCATTGACTTGACCAGGTCACCGACGGTGTCACTCGCGCAACATGGCGAAATGACGTAACGAGAGCAACAATGCTAACATTACTTAAATGTGCAGTTATAACATCTTATCGACCGATCGAGCTGGCGTGAGGCTGGTGGTGACAAGCCAGGTGGCACAATGACTCAAGAAGCTTGTCACTCCACCAGAACAACCCGCTCAGCTGCATCCTACGCCACATCCTTCGCTCACAATCAGCTTTCAACTACAACACAAACGCTTTCACGGTTATCAACGCCTGCAATAAGCGTTTACAGCGAGTTCACAGTTCTTCAACCCAGCAATTACAGTCCGACAGCCTGCGTATCTGCGATGCGTGTACAAATTGGCGTGATAGCACTTATAGTGGGCCTTGCAGGTGCGCAAAGAGCTGCATGGAGTGTTAGGAGATACATCTAGCAGCTGGCAAGCAGCAGGCACATGCAGCATCATACAAGCCAGGGATTGTTTCAGCGTACTCGCAGAGTCCCTTGCGAACTTTTAACTTGCCGTTCGTGCTCTAACTGGCGCCGCACGCTATCCAGACCAAAGCACACACGCACATAACCCACTACTATCTCCTTCTTCTTCGATGTTGCTGCAAACGCCTTCAAATCAGCGTTTGGTGCATGATTAGACTGTTTCAGCCGACTGCCTTCTGCGTTGGTGCTGCTGTTTCGATGGTCCTCCGAGACCACTGGCATGGTGTCACCAGCTGTTTTAGCACTTTCTAGAATCACGAGTCACGTCTTGCACTCACTCTGCGTGGTATTACTGCTCATGCCCTGCAGGAGCTTCCTCTGTTAGTCAGCTTCCAGCCAGTGCTAGCCTGGGCCTGAGCACAGCAGCAGACAGCACCCTGCAAGGGCGCAAGCTTGCAGGAAACGGAGGCGGCAAGGGTGGCACATTCAACAACCTAGGTCTGGCCATTTCATCCAAAAGCAGCGTCCTCAGTAGCTCAACCGTCGACCGCATCCGTGCAATCGACGCGCACGCCCGGCACTTTGACCATGATGATGGCCAGTTTGCAAGCGTCACACCGACAGCGCTGGAGCTCCTGCAGCAGCAGCCCAACCGCAAGCTTGCAGGAAGCGGCGGCGGCAAAGGCGGCACACTCAACAACCTTGGTCTAGCTGTCTCAACCAGGAGCACTTTGTTTGGCAAGACGACAGCAGACCGCATCCATGCAGTGGAAGCAAAAGCTCGAGGGGAAGATGCCGCAGCAGATCTCACACCGAGTTTGCTTACGGCTGACTTGGCGGCAGTTGGGGGCCGTCGGCGTTTGAATTTCAAGCAACAGCTGCAGCGGATCTTGATGCAGGCCGGTGGCTTTGGGGGCGGTGGTGGTTTAGGCGGAGGCGGAGGTTCTGGAAGCAGCCTCATGAACCCGCGAGAGATGACTGAGCCACTGGAGCACCGAAAAGATAGTGCAGCTCTGACCAGCATGATCAATCAGGCTGTGGATGGTAACATGGACGTTATGTCGGCTGTTATGGCACGCCAGCAGGGCAGCGCGAGGGCGTGGGAGATGAGCCTGGGCAAGGACCTGCAGCAGCAGCTCAACGATAACATAGCAGCTGGCCGCAAGCTGCGGCTGTGATTGGCATGATCTGGCCATCAATCATGCTGATATAGCGCCTTAGCTTGGGCTGAAGTGTGGCTTGTGGGCGTGAATGCGGTCGTAGGAATCTTGCTGGTCTGTGTTATGTGGCTGGTTAGGCTTGCACAGCACGCGTGTTATACCATACGTGCGCCCCCTTATACTGCTGCGGTGCAGACCGCTGCCTTTGTTTGTTTTGCCTGGTCCAGTGCATTGTCATGGTTTAGTACCAAACGCAGCAGGAGTTTGAGCACCGCAGCACGGGACAGCTATGCAGTGGGGTTTGGGTTACATTGCGTGCACACCCCTCTCGCCCCTCTCACTGAGCATTACTCAGTGGCTTGACACCTCACGTCCGACTTTCTTCATGAGGGCACACCATGCACACTTTTGTTGGTTGCGGATGTGATCTGGTTGCTGGATTGTTGTCTGGTTGCTGGGATTGGGATGGCAGATGCAAGCAGCATGGTTCAACCTCAGCTGAACCAAGCTGGGTGAGTCTGCGTCAGCATCATCCCTCACAAGTTGTCAGGGATGATGCTGACGCAGCGCTCACCCAGCTTGGTTCAGCTGAGGCCGGCGTGTATGCAGCAAGCACCAACGTCGTTCCTTCGGCTGGACTTGCCTGTGTTGATTAGCGCGCTCTGGGTTTGGGTTTACAGCAGCTTGCCGGCATTGATATGTACACTAGCAGCGGTGGTGCAGCGATGCCGGGTGCACAACACAACGCGTCCAGCCACACCTATGCCTCTGAGAGCGCCAGGTCTCTCTCATACAGCAAACTCAAGCACGCAGTCCAGCACAACACTAACGCTTTGATTCTGAGGTTCTGGGTTCACTGTGTGGCAGCTTCACGCCACGCATCCTGGCTTGGTTGTTCCCTTTTCATGGCTGCAGCAGCAGTTGCAGGATGTCGTGCTATTGCACGACGACTGCCCTGGCATGCATGCTTGTCTCCTGCATGTGCACTGTCACACACGAACGCAGGTTGCTATGCCGTCGTCTTTCTCTTCCCGCTAATGCATGCCTCGCGTGGTTTTAGTTTGTCACATACTGTGCCCCATTTCATGCCTGGCTGGTGAGCAGGAGTTTTATCTGCTAGTGCATCATCACAATGCGTGTTTCTCCTGCGGCTGGCATTGATTGTCGCTCTACTACTTTGTCGCATCCTCTGCTGTGTGCGTCACGTCCCCTGCCTGCCGCCCAAACCCCCTACGTGATTTGATTTCATGTGTTGCGGCTAATGTGCGCCGCTGGCCTGCCAGTGTGCGTTGGTTGCTGACTTTCGTTGTGCCTGTGTGGCGTATGCTTTTGTAGAGCCCTACATGTGTAGCAAGATGCCCGCGGTTTAGCCCTGGATGCCCTGCCCACTTCAATCAGTGCAATGAAACTGGTATATAGTGCCAATCAACAGGCTGCGTAGCTCTTCATCATCTACCATGCTGGATGGAGAGGAGTTGCGCGGCCTGTTGTTTAGCACCATATTGCAGTTCCATTGCAGTTTGGCGTCTTGGGAGGCAGAGTGTGTGCTGTCTGGTACAATAAGGTGTCATGACAGTTGGGAACAGGTTGGCACTTGGTGCACACGAGTGAGCACAGCTTCGAGACATGATGCATTGTGATCTGACAGTATCATGAGCATATACTCACATATGTAGCTTGGACGGCAGCAGCTGGAGTGAGCACTGCAGGTGTCTGTGCACTGACAGCCACAGCAGTGCTGGCGGCTGGGATATATACTGTTGAGCAGCGCGCATTTGGATAGAGTGGATGCTTTTTTTTGGTAGTACATCCCAAACGTCAGTAACATGGCACTGCATGTCACCTGCATATACCCACATGCGGGCCCAGTCACCATCATGATGATCATGGGTGGCACGAGCCACCCCAGTCCAACACATTGTCTCAACATGTTCCATTTCCAGGCAACACAAGCTACCGTGAACGGTTCACTTTACAAGCAGCTTGCAACTTGCGGCGCAAACTTTTGGTACCCCTTCCCATTCACAAGGCGTATAATCACCAGGTGCAGACTCTAGGCAAAGTGTTCTGGCTTATACGAACAGCGAGCATTGGCCCGGCCATGGCATCATCATCATCATCATGTTACCCATTAAGCCATAGCATCAACGCCATCGGCCATGGCATGTCCTGAGGACACTGCTGGGCACAGTTCTTCAAGGGCTGCAGTGCTGGCAGGGCAAGTCCTCACGACTGGCAGTATTGGCAGCCTGCCAATGATTGGCAGCAGTTGCTGACACCAGTAGGCGCCTTGACCCTGAGAACACCATTGCACACCTTCCAGCTGAACCAGAATACCTGAAAGTTCGACTGACGGTCAGCGGCAGCAGCAACACAGATGTTATACAGTCACTGATGATGGCAGCTCATGAGTGCATGCTCGGCGAGCACCCTGCACACTGCAACACACAAAGTAAAGCAGCAGCGCGACTTGCGGGCAAGGTTTTAAACCACTGGCAGTGGCATTGCAATGGCACTGCCATCGTATGCAGCTTGGTGCACCTTGTCGCAGTGACGGGCGCACTGTGTGCGTGGTGAGCCACGCCACTCTGCGCAAATGACGCGGCAGCCGCTGCCAACAGTATGATACTGTTGGTGATGATACTGCCTCAGTAATTGTGATCCTGCTGCTCTGTTTCACAGACGCAGGAGGCTGCTGCAACTACAGCCAATGACAATGTCGCTGTGGTCAAGCTTATGCTGCTGTGCTGGTTGCTGTCAGCCATGCAGCTGCGAAGCCACGTTAGCGCTGGGTGCCAGGGCACACTGCCAGCCCCTCAATAGGAGCATGACGCTGCACACCAAACGTGACGTGCAGTGCGGCGTTTGTGTGGGATGGCGTTGCTCAACGGGCGCTCCAGTGCTGCCTGCTGCTGCTGTGCTGGTTCAACCAGCACAGGCTGTCAGCCATCCAGGCTGGATGATCCAGCTGCGAAGCCGCGTTAGCGCTGGGTGCCAGGGCACACTGCCAGCCACTCAATAAGGGCCTAACGCTGCACACCAAACGTGATGTGCAGCGCGGCGTTTGTGTGGGATGGCGTTGCTCAACGGGCGGCTCCAGTTCTGCCTGCTGCTGCAAGGCAGCAGGTGTTGCTGCCGCTGCCCTGCGCGCCGTCAGCCATCCATGTCTGCGTCATCCACCTGCACAAAACCACTGAAAATGTATTGGTTGCAGTTTAGTTGCAAGTATGCTGTCGACCCGCATGTGCAGCGCGGGAAAAAAGGCCCAGTTCCGCGCACTCCAGCCTGCTTTCTTAAAAGGCAAGTCAAGTTCAAAGGTCAATAATGTTTTCTACTTCTGTTATGAAATGGTACAGAAGTAGGCAGTGGGTGCATGGGACGAATGAAGCATGAACAAGCACCTGCGCAAGATAAAAACTCACACAACCCTTTCAGCCAGTGCCGCAAAAACATGCCTACAAGACTTAGCGTTCATCCCCCATTATATTCCATTCCATCCAGGCCGCGGCGGCTGCGCTGCCGGGTATGCAAATAACACTGCTCATCTCGCGGCAACCAGGCCCATGTTGTTACATCGCTTTTAGTCACTCCAAACGGCTTGCCAGACCTCAAATAGGGTTGATAGTACAATAGATGGCCGGCCACCAAGTGGAACATCCGCAACCAACCCGCTGCCTGCCGGTCTTCGTTATGATACATTCAACTTTGCCGGTGGGGCAGCCAAGTACGGACTCATTGGGCAAACAGAGCAAATGAAAGAGCTGGTAAGGGTGATTTATCGCAGAAGTTCACATGGGACCATGATCTGCCCTGCTGTCCAGAGCACAACACATGCTGACAATGAAGCCGCTTCATGTCATGCTGCACCCCGCGGCCCCATGTTACACGCAGTCCCCACAAACCCAAACCGCACCAACTCATGCACCAGGATCACAGTTTGAAAGTTACACGATGAACAGGGCATGCAGGGTGGCCGGCTGAGCTCCGCAACCTTTTGGCACCTGAGGGCCTTTTCTTTATAGGCGACCACCAACTGCCCTCAGCCCCCCCCCCTCCCGTCCAAGAGCACCTAGCCCTGTTCCCTTTTTCCTGATGAGAGCTTTGGATAAAAGTGAAACGTTGGTAGCCGCCGTTGATCGCCTGTATCTCAGATGCGGCATCGCACCAAGTTGGAGGCCACCCGCCAACGTTGACCCTCTCTAGCTGTTGACAAGAGGTGTCGTTAGCTGTGCATCCACGTGAACAGTGGCGCCCGCATCAGAATGCCAGCTGCAGCAGCAGCGCACGCAGGCAGCTGCACCTCGGCTGCTGCGGCATCTGCTGCTGCTGATTCAAAGCTTGCAGCACCACCCACTGGCGTGGTAGGCGCCCGCCGTGTGTTGCTGCTGCCAACATCTGCTCCAACAGGCTGCTGCTGCTGCGACTGCAGCGCTGTGTCAAACCCGTTAGTTCCAGTGGTATCTGCGTCATCTGTGCAGCACACAGCAGCAACGCAGAGCAGCAACAAATCCGGCATTGCACAACAGTTAGCTGCAGCGAGAGTTGCTGCCAAAAAGGCTATAGGCATCCATCAAGGGGCGGCAATGCACAAAGCTGCCTGCCGCAGTCAGCCAAACGCACTGCGCACCACAGCAGGTTACGTACCAACACCATGCATAACTCGTTGCATTTGACAGAGTGCTGTTGTCTCTGCTGTCAGTAGCCCAAAGCTGTTGCTGCTTTCATCACTGATTACATCCAACAAGCAGACACAACAAAGACCCCACTTTAGACTAGCAGCAAGCCGCACACCCCGCATTCCACCCTTGACATGGCACATGTTCAAGTGGGCTCACCTGCCATGCTCAACAGGTCAGCTGCAGCAGCAGGCAGCACCTGCGCTAATAGATGGCATAAGCAGACAACCCCTACTACATCTACAGCGCGTCACATAACATGACACAACATACCATGAGTGCCTCACCTGCCATGCTGAACAGGTCGACAGCAGCAGCAGGCCGCATGCTGCGCTGATGGATGGCACATGCAGACAATCATTACCAGCAGCACGTCACATAACATAAGTCCCTCACCAGCCATGTTGAAAAGGTCAACAGCAGCAGCAGCAGGCGCCAACTTCGAGAATAGATGGCATATGCATACAGTTGCTACCATTTCTACAGCATGTCACATAACATAACATGACATAACACAACATACCACAAGTGCCTCACCTGCCATGCTAAACAGGTCCACAGCAACAGCAGCAGGCCGCATGCTGCGCCCCTTGCGTCGCCTAGCCACAGCTGCAGGCACAGCAGCAGCTGCAGCAACAGCAACATCCGCCACTTGAGGCACAGCTACAGCCCCGTTAACGCCAGCTGCAACTGCTTGTGCATCATCTGCTGAGGAAAGGGCAGCTGAGGTCTTGATTACCACACTAGGGCCTTGCTGGAATCCCTGCTGCTGCTGCTGCTGTGGGGCTGTAGCGGGTTTCAGGGTTCCTGCAGGCACGGCCTCTCCAGCAGCAGCAAGAGCTCTGCCGTCTGGTGTTGTTGCTAGTGCTAGCAGCCTGCCACCGTATGACTCTGGCATGGCTTGGCAATGTGGTTCTTGCAGGCA
The DNA here is from genome assembly GCA_902809745.2 of Tetradesmus lagerheimii. NCBI lineage: Eukaryota > Viridiplantae > Chlorophyta > Chlorophyceae > Sphaeropleales > Scenedesmaceae > Tetradesmus > Tetradesmus lagerheimii. The sequence continues at coordinate 67,060 of CADDIJ020001091.1, read as the reverse complement.
CCCTGCAGGTGCAGTTGGAAAGATGCACAGAGCAGAAGTGATCAGTATAGAACTCATCAGTTGTTTCCAAGATTGCCAGAACCCCTAGCTCAATGAAAGATGCCTGAGGCACGTGACACATGGGCTGCTGCATGTACAATGCACGCACTAATGGTGCACCCTTCTGTGCATAACAAAAAGCTGTTTATTTTGTGATAAAATCACACGCCGTGTGCTCTCTGTTCCTTCCCAAACCGCTGACAAAAAGTTAACATATGCCAGGGCAGCACGCATCTCAAGCAATGCAACATATGCCTCACCAGGTAGGTAGGTGTGTCAGGCAGGTAGGTAGGTGTGTCAGGCAGGTAGGTAGGTGTGTCACAAGCATGCTAGATAGCAACTGCGACGCCGCCAGCTGTCAAGCAGCTGTCACAGCTTGAATGCAGAGCGCACCAGCCCCACCTGTAAGCAGTGCCTCTCTGCTCAACGCATAGCTCCTCACACAGCTGTCCCTACCAACTATTCCTGCGTTTTCCTTTACTGCACTTCACATGGCACTCATCTCTCCCAACAATGCAACATTTGTGTAGCTTGCACACCTAAGAACTTAAGTAAAAACATGCTAGCATCACGCCGCCAGTTGTTTGACAGCTACCGCAGCTGCTATGCAGCGGTTAGCAGCTATGGCAGCTTTAATGCAGCGCGCCTCACACCCACCTGCAAGCAGTGCCTCTCTGCCGAACGCATAGCTCCGTACACAGCTGTCCCTACCAACCACACACAGCTGCAGCTCAGCAACCCCAGCAGCACCAGCAGCTAGCCCTTCTTCTCCTTCTGCTGCTGCTGCTGCATGCCCTAGCGCCTGTCCCTGCTGCTGCTGGTGCTGCTGGATGGTCCACACCATGTCATACACTGGTCCCTGCAACTGCTGTGCAAGCAGTGCCTGGCCCAGCAGCCTTATGTCTTGCAGCACCAGCTGCCCTGATTTGCTGATGGTCAGGATGAGCCAGGGATGTTGCGGTACGAAGGAGCAGACACTGCCCATGTCGCCAACGTGCACCTGCACAGACACAGCCAACCGCCAGCCAAAAAGGTGATAGATGTCACATACTGGATGGTATCAAACTGTGTGCGCAACATATCTTGCAGGGCACTACAAGAGCAGCAGCCCAAGTAACACAGCAGCTTCTTGCAGAAAACTGTTGATTTGCTGATGGTCAGGATGAGCCATGGGTGCTGCGGTACGAAGGAGCAGACACTGCCCATGTCGCCAACGTGCACCTGCACAGACACAGCCAACCGCCAAGCAAAAAGGTGATAGATATCACATGCTGTATGATGTTCAAATGTGGGTGCGCAACATATCTTGCAGGCACTGCAAGAGCAGCGGTCAAAGTAAGACAGGTGAATCTTGCAGCACCAGCTGCCCTGACTTGCTGATGGTCAGGATGAGCCAGGGGTGCTGCGGTACCAAGGAGCAGACACTGCCCATGTCGCCAACATGAACCTGCACAGGCATGGCCGAACATTGTTACCCGCATGTCAGTTGCAGAATGATAGAGCAGTGTGTGTGCAACATATCTTGCAGGCACTGCAAGAGCAGCAGCCCAAGTAAGACATGTACAGACAGGTGATTTCTTGCAGCACCAGCTGCCCTGACTTGCTGATGGTCAGGATGAGCCAGGGATGCTGCGGTACAAAGGAGCAGACACTGCCCATGTCGCCAACGTGCACCTGCACAGACATGGCCAAACATGCAGAAGGTGGAATTGTCAATTTGTGTGTGCTGCATGTGCGGGCACGGTCAAAGTAAGACAGGTCATTTTGCAAAACACTGTTGACTGCTTGATGGTCAGGATGAGCCAGGGGTGCTGCGGTACGAAGGAGCAGACACTGCCCATGTCGCCAACGTGCACCTGCACACGGCCAACCGCCAACCAAGAAGGTGATATTGTTAGAGTGTGTGTGCAACATACTGTGCCGGCACTGCAAGAACAGCGGCCAAAGCAAGACAGCAGCATTCACCTGCATGCAGCAGGACAGTGGTGCGGTTGCCAAAGAAGAGATGACTCAGCAATGCGCACGCATGTAAGCAGACACCCCACATCATACGTCTTGATGCAGCATGCATGCATGGTGCTGATGTCACGTTGCAAACATCGCCTACCTGCACTGCCGCCACTTCCTGCAAGCGGTTGCCTCCAGCATTCCACAACCGCAACATGCCATCAGCACACGCACCAGCCAGCCAATAGATGTTCCACCGCCCCTGTTACACTGCCACACTTCACAACACATGTCATTTGCCGAACACACTTCACAAGATATATCATGTAACACCCACTACCAAGTATATCTCATGTTGAAGGCCTACCTGTACTGCTGCCACCTCCTGCAAGCGGTTGCCTCCAGCATCCCACAACCGCAGCATGCCATCAGCACACGCGCCAGCAAGCCAGCTGGTTTTCCTGCCACGGCCACCCTTCACAACCCAAGTCAAGTATCAGACATTGCCCACCTGTACTGCTGCCACCTCCTGCAAGCGGTTGCCGCCAGCATCCGATGGTTGTGGCACAACCGCTGAATACTGTTCATGAATGCATCAGCCAGCCAGACACCAGACATCGCCTACCTGTACTGCTGCCACCTCCTGCAAGCGGTTGCCTCCAGCATCCCACAACCGCAGCATGCCATCAGCACACGCGCCAGCCAGCCAGCTAGTTTTCCTGCCACTGCCACCCTTCACAACACAAGTCAAGTACCAGCCATTGCCTACCTGTACTGCTGCCACCTCCTGCAAGCGGTTGCTTCGAGCATTCCACAACCGCAGCATGCCATCAGCACATGCACCGGCAAGCCAGGCGGTGCCTTCAGCAGCAGCAAGGCTGAAGATATATGACAACATCGGTGGCCCATCTGGCTCCCGCCCTTCCTCTTCTGCTTGCTGTTGTTCATCTTCTTGCCCTTCGTTTGACTGCCCTCCTTGCTGCTGCTGTCTGTGATTTCCCTTGGTGCCTGTTTTCTGCGTGCTAGATGTAGATGAGCTGTCTCTGACATTGAGAGCAGACATACCAGCCACCGGTACAGGAGCACACTCGTGCAACATCTGCCCGGTATGCAAGTCCCACAGGAACACTGACTCGCCACTCGCTGTTACTAACATGTTACTAGTGTCACTGTCACCATTGCCAGGTGGCTGCTGTTCTTCGTCTGGTGCTGCTGCTGCTGCTGTTGCTGCTGCTGGTGGTGTTGTGCTGCTGCTGCTGCTGCCTGTGCTGGTGTTGATGAATTTAAGGCCATACACTTCTTCTGGGTGGCCAGACAGCACAGCCAGCTCCACACCTGCAGCGTGTCATGATTCACAACTTTATATGCAAAGGGAACAGAGTGTTGCAAGTCATCCCTGTGTTAGTCTGCCCTGCATTCTTCTGGGTGGCCGGACAGTACAGCCAGCTCCAAACCTGCAGCGTGTCATTCATACCGCGAAGGAAAGAAAGGGAGTGACGAAAAGAATAGAAGCTGACAGCACAGCCAGCTCCACACCTGCGCCATATTAGGAAACGCAAAGGAAACAGAAGCAAGTTACCCCTGTGTTAGTCTGCCCCGCATCCTAGCACTCCTGGCAGTCGCCACGTGCTGCCGACAGTGTATGGAGAGTGACAGAAAGAGAAGAAGCTGGCCCCTTGCTGTTGCTTGCAGTGCAGATGCATGTGCATAGCAGTACCCACAACAGGGACCAACACAGGGCATACGCAGCATACAGACAATTCTCGGCAACCTGTGCAGCAGCTGCCAGCTGTACCTGAGTAGGAAAGGTTGCCTTGCGTGCCCACTTGCCACAGCCTGACTGTATGGTCTGCACTGCCTGCAAGCATCATACAACAGCATGTGTTACTACCCGCATTATGCTAGCTTAATACTGAAACTCACGCATGGCTCCATTTAAGCGGCATGTGTCCTTTGCTCATGTATGACTGAGAGGTGTCAGCTGCGTTTGCTGTGCTGAGGCACAGATAGCAACTGCTAGCGCCTGCTATATTACCTGATGCCAGGATGCTGCCATTTGGACTCCATGCTGCTCGTAGAACCTCAGCCGTATGTCCCCTGCAGCAGCTGGCCTGAGTTCAAGCGCAGCAGTTGCCATATGTCAGGTACAGCTTGAACAGTGCTACTGCTGCTGTAGCAATCAGTGTTGATGTAGCCACCCGTGTCCAGACCTGCTGCCAGCTGCCCGTGGGCGTTGATCTTGACCATACGCGCACTGTTTCGTCCTCTGATGCGGAAGCTAGCACCTGATGACTACACGGATGGTATGCCAGGCCGAACACCCGCCCAGTGTGGCCAAAGCATGTCTCTCCATGGGCATCAAACAAGCTAGACGCCATTTGGTTGATAACACCGTGTCATATACGTATCTTTCCGGCCTCGCGATTGCGGCTTCATACGGTGCGCTCAGGTACAACTCTGTACATGTACTGCTGCCTCATCATCTGCAGCCAACAGCTGCATCGGCAACATTCGGTGACAGCACTTTACACTAAGCTATACACCAGCTGCAACCTGGTGGCAAGCATTGTCCCGGCACCACTTCACACATCTCAAACCCTTGGTGGTTGAGGGCTTGAAGTTGTCAGCAACACGCGCCAGCCTGGCCACAACTGCCAGCCGTGTTAGAGAAGAGCAACCGCGTGCTCTGAGGCCAAGCAATGACGACTGTGCGATTCGCTGTCCGTACGCAAGCTACCAGTAGCAACTGACGCCACCAGCGCCTGCACAGGCCTGCGCCCTGGGGCAAACACTCGCATGTCTAGCGGCTGCGCTGTCATGCAATCACAACAAACTGCATCGCCCAAGGTACAATCCCCGCCACCACAGCCTAACAATGCCTGATGTGGACGACACGACACAGCTGCATGTGCAGTGCACTGGACAAACCACAGCCACTAGCACTGCCAGTGTGGCACACACCCTCAGCAGAACACAAATGTAGGTGTGCTGTCCGCAGCCAGCATCTTCGCCGCCCTGCTGTGCCCCACTACCCTGCTCAGCGCTAGTGCATCAAACTGACAGAACAGCGCAGTAATGGTGGCATGGTGGCCCCCCGCAGCAGCACCAGCGCCGCCACCTGGCCCTCCTGACTGCACTAGGTTGACAAGCTCCGAGTAGAAGTGTGCGTGGTCCGGCAAGCCATAGAACAGGATGTCCTGCACAGTTACAAGCCAGCAGCAAGGCAGCAGAAGCAAGAGGCACAGCGTTAGTGATGTGGTGTGGTGTGGGGAGCAGGGTAGAACAGGATGTCCTGCAATTGAAAACACAATGGTAGCAAGGCAGCAGTAGCAAGAGGCACTGCGTTAGTAATGTAGTGTGGAGAGGTGCGGGTGATCCCGCTGAACTGGCATTCTCGATGTGTTGCAGGAAGGGTGACAGGATGCAGACTACACACGATCCATCAAGCACTGCATGTCACACACTAGGCATGTGCTGTACAGAATGCATCTGTTGACAATGCATACAGCCAGTGGGTATAACCATCATGATGGCCGCAATCTGACAGTCAGTCAACTTCACTATTGCAGCTTGCTGCACTGCCGGTGACACCACAAGCAACACACTGTGCTGTAAGTCATCAATATAACCTTCTAGTATCACCCTGCCCAGTAGCAAACACTACGTTATTCAACCCTACCTGGATGCCGCGGATGCGGTAGCGGTGGTAGAAGTGGGCCCTCTCCGTGTACAGCATCAGCCTCACTCGCCGCTGAAAGAACAGCGCACGTGCGCGCGTGACTGCGCTGAAGCTGCAGTACTCGCTCAGCACTGCATACTCGGCCTCCTGCGCCTTCATGAAGTTCCTGGTGGGAGGACGAGCACAAGTATGAGCACTGTTATGAGCGTGAAAGGAGCGTGAAGACGAGCTTGAAGATGAGCGTGACAATGAGCGTGAAGAGGAGCGTGAAGAGCAGCGTGAAGAGGAGCGCGAGTTTATGAAACGAGTCTGAAGTGCACAGGAGGATTGATTAGTACACAATAGCCTACCACGACATATCCATCAGTATGCACTACAAGCAGGTTATTCAAGTACCACACGAGCAAACAGGGCAGAACACCAAGACATGAGGTGAACCTGTGCGAAGTAGCTGGGCACCACCAGCAGCAGCCCTCCCCCACCCACCTCCGCGAGGCGCGGCCAGATGGCTGCCTTGAAAAACTCCCCAAACCCCCAAAAACCCCAAGAAAGTTGCTTTGCCCTAGCCGCCAAAGTTCACCCTGACAACCAAAAACAACCAAACCATTGCAGCCGCTGCAGGGGGGCTCACAGCAGGCCCCCAACCAGACCAGCTGTGCTCACCTCAACCTCACAAAGTCGAAGTAGCTGGGCACCACCAGCAGCAGCCCTCCCCCGCCAGCCTCCGCGAGGCGCGGCCAGATGGCTGCCTTGAAAAACTCAAAGCGCGCATCAGCAGCAGCGGCAGACGATGCCGCAGGGAAGCGCTCAAACAGCTGCCGCACCTGCACACCGCAGGGTTCATGTTGTTGCAGAAGAGTCACATGTGAGAGAGCACAAGGGTGCGGCAGCAGCAGCACCAGCGGCAGATGACGACGCAGGAAAGCGCTCACACAGCTGCCGCACCTGCAAACATCAACGCATTCAAATTGCACGGTACTGTTGGACAAGTATGGCCAGATGGCTGCCTTGAAGAACTCAAAGCGCGCGTCAGCAGCAGCAGCAGATGACACCGCAGGGAAGCGCTCAAACAGCGGCCGCACCTGCACACCGCAGGGAAGCGCTCAAACAGCTGCCGCACCTGCACACACATTGTAGAAAGCATATGTGTGAGAGCACAGGGACGGTGCAGCAGCAGCAGCCGCAGATGATGCCGCAGGGAAGCGCTCAAACAGCTGCCGCACCTGCACACAACAGGGTTGATGGTCTTGCAGAAGTGTCACATCATATGAGGGAGAGGACATGGGAGCCGCCGCAGCAGCGGCAGATGATGCCGCAGGGAAGCGCTCAAACAGCTGCCGCACCTGCACACATCAAAGCATTCAAAGTGCACGGTGCTGTGGGACGAGTTTGGCGAGTTGGCTGCCTTGAAGAACTCAAATCGCGCGTCAGCAGCAGCGGCAGATGACTCCGCAGGGAAGCGCTCAAACAGCTGCCGCACCTGCACACACCAGAAGGGTCAGGTTCTGTAACATGTAACAAGCTATATGTGGGAGAGCACAGGGACGGTGCAGCAAAGCAGCAGCAGCAGCAGATGAAGACGGAGGGAAGCGCTCAAACAGCTGCCGCACCTGCACACATCAAAGCATTCAAAGTGCACGGTACTGTGGGAGGAGTATGGCCAGATGGCTGCCCTGAAGAACTCAAACCGCGCGTCAGCAGCAGCAGCAGATGACGCCGCAGGGAAGCGCTCAAACAGCTGCCGCACCTGCACACAGCAGGGTTGATGTTGTTGCAGAAGAGTCAGATTATTGCCCCAATTCTCAGAGAGCACAGGGGAGCAGCAGCAGCAGCAGCAGCAGGGGAGCGTGCGAACAGTTGGTGCACCTGCACATCGCAGGATGGATGATAACACCAGTTGCATTAGTCTCACATCATGTAACACGTATGTGGGAGAGCCCAAGGGTGCAGCAGCAGCAGCAGCGGCAAATGACGACGCAGGAAAGCGCGCGAACAACTGGCGCACTGCACACAGCAGCCCTTGAGTACTGTACGGTACGCAGCAACATATTGGTGGGTTGCTACTTTGCTGCGCCCTGGCTGTGCTGGGAGCGGAAAATCGTGCGGGCAAGTATGGCAAACAACGACGCACCCAAAGACCTGCGCATCGATCGCAGCATTCCCTCGCCCTGGCACCGACAATCACCAAGCATCCACAAAACTCTTGATCGACAACAACCATCGACCCACACGCATGCACCTGTGGCACCACCTGCCCCAGCACTCCAGTCGGCTGCGCTACCAGCCTAAACTTGCCAGCATGGCTGCTGCACAAGCTGCCAAACGCAGCGTTGATCTGCGGCGCTGCAAAGCTGCTGCTCATGATGGTCTGCCTGTACAGCTGTCCCTGTGAGGCCAGCAGGTGCAGCTTCACACGCATTATGTCTGTGCCATGCTGCTGCTTGGGTAGCTGGTTGAGCGCTTCGAGAACTGCAAGCGGCAGCAGCAGCAGCAGTAGGAGCAGCAGCAGCAGCAGCAGCAACAGCAGCAGCACAAGAGTCAGAACAGCACCGCATTATGTCTGTGCCATGCTGCTGCCTGGGGAGTTGGTTGAGCGCTTCAAGAACTGCAGGCAGCAGCAGCGGCAGCAGCAGCAGGGTAAGCACAAGGGTCAGAACAGCACCGCATTATGTCTGTGCCGTGCTGCTGCTTGGGTAGCTGGTTGAGCGCTTCAAGAACTGCAGGCAGCAGCAGCAGCAGCAGAGTAAGCACAAGAGTCAGGACAGCACACGCATTATGTCTGGCCGTGCTGCTGCCTGGGGAGTTGGTTGAGCGCTTCGAGCACTGCAGGCAGCAGCAGCGGCAGCAGCAGCAGGGTAAGCACAAGAGTCAGGACAGCACACGCATTATGTCTGGCCGTGCTGCTGCCTGGGTAGCTGGTTGAGCGCTTCGAGCACTGCAGGCAGCAGCAGCAGCGGCAGCAGCAGCAGCAGGGTCAGCAGCAGCAGCAGGGTCAGCACACGAGTCAGAACAGCACCGCATGATGTCTGTGCCGTGCTGCTGCTTGGGTAGCTGGTTGAGCGCTTCGAGCACTGCAGGCAGCAGCAGCAGCAGCAGGGTCAGCACAAGACTCAGAACAGCGCCGCATGATGTCTGTGCCGTGCTGCTGCCTGGGTAGCTGGTTGAGCGCTGCGAGAACTGCAGAAAGCAACAGCGGAGCAATACGTGCAGATGTGGTTGTGTGCGCTGCTATACCAGCAGCAGTGCACATGCAAACAACATGCGGCAACTAATGAGCTCTGCAACCAGCCTGCAGCCAGGCACCGCCATGCCATCCGCATGCTCTGCACACACCCGGCCCACCGCTCACCTGTCACCACGTGCTGCCAGTTCTGCATCAGCATCACATCAGCCCGCTCCACCACACACACTTCTCATGCACATCCCCTCCTCTATCTCGTAACATGCTCTGCACCCCCCCTCCCCGCTGGTCACATTGAACCACGTGCTGCCAATTCTGCATCAGCGCGCTCTACTCCGCACATTTAACATGCATTCACATCACCTTTATCGTATCATGCTCTGCACACACACACCACATACACACATCTGCTGACTCACCTGTCACCACGTGCTGCCAGTTCTGCATCAGCATCACATCAGCCCGCTCCACCACACACACTTCAATCGACGACAGAAAGTCCGCCTCGCCTCCCCCACCACTGCCACCAGCGCCAGTAGCAGCAGCAGCAGCATGCCGTCCCCCTCTGCCCCTGCCTCTACTGCCAGGCCCCCTGCTGCTGCCAGCTGCCGCGCGTTCTGCTGCTGCTGCCGCGTCCTCTGCCAGCTTGGTGGCTAGCGCTACGGGTGACGCGATGATGATGTCAGACTGCAGGAAGTCTGCAAACAGCTTGATCTGGCCACGCGTGATGCGGATGCCTAGCCTGCATGGTGCAAACAAGCAAGCAAGCAAGCAAGCACACAAGCCAAACATTTTGATCAGCCACCAGCCTGGCCACGCGTGATGCGGATGCCTAGCCTGCATGGTGCAAATGATAAAAGTCGGGATCAAGCAGAGTGTTGAAACATGCAGGCGTAAGAAGGGAGTGAGTGTGTTGCCACCAAACAACCCCATGCACATCACGGCACATCACAGAACTTCACGGCGCCTCAAAGCACCTCAATGCATGTCGTGATAAGCCGTGTTAAACAGCGTGACAAGTGTTAAACAGCAGATGACCTTCTGCCTGGAGTGATGCCTCTGAACAGTGCTCCACACATAAGATGCACTGCCACAGGGTGATCAGCAAGGAAGCCAAACACACAAACAAAGAAGCACATAAGGCCAACACCGCAACCATCCATCAGCCTGACGTCTCACTTCACCAGCGTGGCCGCTCACCTGAAGTGATCGTCAAGGTTGCCTCTGAACAGTGCTCTGTGCTCGGCAGGCTTCTGGGGGCTCTTCTTGGTCTTGATGCCTGCTGCTGCTGCATCCTGCTCCTGCTGCTGCTGCTGATCTTCATCGTCATCTTCACCTATGAACTGCTCCAGGAACTTCTCCTTGCCCTACAGCAGCAGCAGCAACATGACCACCCAAGGCAAGCGGCATTCCTAGCTGGTGTTCAACGATGCATGTATGCTTGCAGCCAAGCTTAAGCGCGGCAAAGGCCAAACAAAGGCGAAGCGCAGCAAATGCCAACACCAGGCGGCAACCTGCCATTGATTCATACTGGCTGCAAGTAAATGTGACAGCCCACCTGCACAGAGTCTGCCGGTGTCTCCTTCTGTGCCAGTGCCACCAGCCGCCGCACAACAGCAAAGGCCAAGCACAGCAAAGGCCAAGGGCAAGACTGCAAACACCACCGACGCGTACTGGCCGCAGTTTATCGTAAAAAGGAATCCGCATGAGCCTCCTGTTGGTCCTGATTTGAGTTCCAACTCCTGTTGGAATGCCGCACAACAGAAAAGGCCAAGCACAGCAAAGGCCAAGCACAAGGCTGCAAACACCACCTACCCGCATTGGCTGCAGGTTATTTCATATACATCATACAAACCATTGGCCCCGCGTCCCACAGGTACGTAAGAAAGACGGATCTGTGGAGGTGCTTGTGAAAGCCTACCTGCACAGAGTCTGCCCGTGTCTCCTTCTGCGCCAGTGCCACCAGCCGCCGCACAACAGCAAACGCCATGTGGCGCATGGGCAGCAGGATGAGCGCCTTTGGGCGCGTGAAGCCCTGGTCACGCGGCACGCCCGACACATCAGCGCCTGCAGATACAACACAGACAGAAGATTGATGTTGATTCCCTGTGCAGCAGAGAAGTTGCTCTGGGATGCAGCAAGACCTGGTCATGCGGCACGCCCGACACATCAGCACCTGCATGTAGTGCAAAGAAGACACTTCTCAGGCGCTGTGTCAGCTGCTGGCCAAGCAGGATGAGCGCCTTGGGGCGCGTGAAGCCCTGGTCACGCGGCACGCCAGACACGTCAACGCCTGCGTATAGTAAAACAAGAGATATGCAATAAGTTTTCAGGCGTTGCTGAACAAGCAGAATCCATGCTCTGGGATGAAGCAAGTCCTGGTCACGTGGCAAGCCCGACAGATCAGCGCCTGCATGTATAGCACAGACAACACACTTCTCATAGTCGCTGAGCAAGCAGAAGTTGCGCAAACAGTTCTATGCTCTGGGATGAAGCCAGCCTGGGTGCCATGGTACAGCACCCCAGCACCAGCTGCAAAGATCATTACGGAAACCAAAACAACAAAACAGTTTGCAATAGCAGTGTTCGGCCCTCCAGGATGCATCGGGGGAGCAGGAAAGGTGCACTCAGGCTGAAGAGAGCTTTTAATGGCTAAAAACCGGCACTAGCATCCCTTTGATGACTCACCAGGACCCTGCGCCTTGAGCTTGTCATTGTTACGTTTGATGACGTCAGCGGTTTTGGCGCAGTGGTTTAGCACATGCAGCAAAACCGCATCCATCGCTTCATCCAGCTCACTGGGTGACCAGCCAGGGCCCCCAGGGTAGGGCTTAGCAGCATGTAACACGTCAGCGTAACTGTCACACAGTGAAAATAACAGCCGCTGCTGGGGGCTGACAAAGTCCTGGGTGCCTGGTTTGATGGGTGTGGCCCTGCTGCTGCTGCTGCCGCTGGTGCTAGCTGCTGCATGGCTCGCTATCCGCTCTGCATCTGCCTGCAAGTATTACAACAGAAAAAGGGAGCAGCGGCAGCAGCCAGCAGAAGTTGAGCAGCCGATAGAGGCAGCAGCTGCGGCAGTCACATTACAACAGCAGTGGCCATGCAGATGTACAGCCCCAAAGTGTCCAGTACACGCACGCACATATTGTAACAGGCATCTGGTGGCCGGGCAGGCGTGCAGGCTAGCCTGCTCATGACTCACCTGATGCACCTCATGCCAGCGTGCAATCAGTCGCTCCTTTACACCATGCGCGGCCAGGCTGCTAGGTGCAGCTGGCATGCTGTTACGCCCAGCAAGCTGCCACCTGCACAAATCGCACAAATGACACACATAATGAAACTTAGCAGAGTTTGCAACAGAGCATACGTGTGTGCATGTCCCCACCAGCACAGCACATGTCACCAGAGGCAGCTGGCATGCTGTCTCACTCAGCCAGAAGCTACCTGCATATGCAAAAACAGGTCAGAGAGGACAGCAGAGTAACCCCTGTCACATAGCCGCTCCTTTACGCCATACGCAGCCAGGCTGCTGGGTGGAGCTGGCATGCTCTCACGCCAGCTGCCACCTGCGCGAGCCAAGACAAATGACACAATGACACAAGTAATGATACCCAGCAGATTGAGAACCAGAGCATACGTGTGTGCATGTCCCCACCAGCACAACACATGTCACCAGAGGCAGCTGGCATGCTGTCTCACTAAGCCAGAAGCTACCTGCATATGCAAAAACAGATCAAGACAGCACAGCAGAGTAACCCCAATCAGCATAGCCGCTTCTTTGCACCATGCGCAGCCAGGCTGCTGGCGCAGCTGGCATGCTGTCACGCCCAGCTAACTGCCACCTGCGCGAGTACAGACGAATGACACATATATAACACCCAGCAGAGTGACATACAGAGCACACGTGTTTGTACGTCCATGCAGCACAACACAATGTTACAAAGGCAAGCAAATTACTATTTGGAGCAGCTGGCATGCTGTCCCGCCCAGCCAGCTGCCACCTGCGCGTGTCAAAAAATATGACAAATTATGACACACAGCAGGGTGGGCAACAGAGCATACGTGTATGTATGCCCGTATCAGAACAACACATTGTTACAAGAGGCAACAGTTGGGGCAGCTGGTATGGTGTCACGCCCAGCCAGCTGCCACCTGCATGCAAAAACAGGTCAGACAGGACAGAAGAGTAACCCCAATCAGCATAGCCGCTCCTTTACAACATACGCAGCCAGGCTGCTGGGCGCAGCTGGCATGTAGCGTCAAAGGCAGGAGATTTTACTAGCTTCGTTGTCAAGGTATAGCGTCACTCGCTACTCACTTTGCGCGCTTCCACAGCCCGTCGCTAGGGTCGGCACCATCAGGCGCCTCACTCCAGGCAGCCTTGCCAGAGCGCAGAGCCGCCACGTCAGCGTCACTCAGCTCCCGTGACATGTAAGCCTCCCAGTTTGATGCTGCTGCTGCTGCTGCCGCAGTGCCATTGCTGCTGGGTATGCCGATTATGCCAGCTGCTGCGGCTTCCCCTGCCGGATCATCTGCTGCAGCAGCAGCGGTTTGTTCATCTGCTGCGGCAGCATCTGCTGTACCATTTGCATCGTGCTGCTGCTTGCTGCGTTTGGGCTGTCGCTTGCCAGCAGTGCGCTGCTGCTGCTGCTGCTGCTCCCCATCAGCTGCTTCATCTTCTTCGCTGCCGCTGCTGCCTGCTGCCGCATCTTCAGCAGACACACCATGTGCTGCTGCTGCTGCCTCCTGTTCGCTTTCGCTGTTGCTGGCCTCCTCATTTTCTGAGCTCTGCAGCAGCAGCAACCCAGGAGGCAGACGATAGGTGTCACACTTGGCTCAATGCTGTGGCAGCACCAAGGAGAGTCGAGAAGAGCCGACATAGCCTATGTCACATAGGCTACGCTGCTACAGAGTCATGTGCTGCTGTTAATGCTGCAACGGCACTGGTGCTGTTGCTGTAGCTGCGCAGCCGCTATCCTGCAGCCAATGTGCTGCAAACACCTTGCGCTGCTATCATGGCTGCAACGACGTTGATGCCACTTCTGTGCACGACTCTGTGCAGCAACATGCCAGGCTGGCCTGAGGCACACACTTGATGCAACCTCCTTCAACAGCGTGAACATACATCAGCCACAAGTGCTTAAGGTCGTGAGGTGCAAGCGCTCCAAATTGTTTGCAAGCTGCTTTTAGGGCCTGTTCCTGCAACAAGCCCTGAGGCCAGCTGCAGGCCTGCACATCATTACAATGCAGCGACGCTGCCAGCTGCAAGTCTCTGCACTGCTAACCTGCATGCCATCTTGCTCGTCATCTGAATCAGATTCTTCCTCTTCACTGGCTCCTTCTAGCTCCTGCAACTGCCGCTGCTTCAGTGCAGCAACCAGTGCTGTGCGCTGGCTTGACAGCAGACCCACAAGCTCTGAGTACGCCTCTGCAGCAGCAGGTTCTTCCAAATCGTCTTCATCGTCTTCTGCTAAACTGTCACCGTTTGCTGCTGTTTGCCTGGCTGCAGAGGCTCGCTGCACAGCGGATTTGTGTTGCTGCTGCTGCCGGCCCTGCTGCTGCTGGGGCTTGGCGCCTAGCTGGCTGGCTGCGACCTGCTTCTGGCGCTTCGCAAGGGGTCCATCGCCATGATTTTCATGTCTTTTGACGTTTGGAACTTTGTTCTTTAGGAGCAATGCGAGTTTGCTGCTCATGCTGCAGCTTTTCGAGGGTTACAGCAGCGCACTCTGTGCCGTACGTCTTGTCAGAGATCAGAAACCGGTCGAAAGCAGCACATGTTATACTCACAACCACTATAAGTGTTGTGGGTGCCATGCAGGCCACCAGCAATGTGCTGGTGTGACTGATACTGTCAGTAACATCTGTTCTGTGCGTGTTTGAAGTTGTTATGCGTCCACGATTATTGTAGCAGCTGCAAGAGATTAATGTGGGCTTACGGAATTTTCTGGGATCGCCCATGTTCGTACAAGATGAGTTCTGATAGCCACATTATCGTGCGCAAGCTGGAAGTGGACGATTTTGGCAAAGGCTTCGTGTCCCTGCTTGCACAGCTAACAACAGTTGGAGACATTAGTCAAGAAGAGTTCACTGGCAGGTGGTGGGAGCTGAATGATAACCCTGACTACTACATTGCGGTAGCTGAAGACAGCGCCAAGGCACAGCTGCTAGGAACAGCAGCACTCATCATTGAGCGCAAGTTCGTCCACAGCTGCGGCAAGGTGGGACACATAGAGGATGTAGTAGTGGACGGAGCTGCCCGAGGTCACAAGCTGGGCCAGAGGTTGATAGACTCGCTGGTGCAAGTGGCCAGGGAGCAGGGCTGCTACAAAGTTATCCTGGACTGTGCTGAGCACAACATCCCGTTCTATGAAAAATGCGGGCTCAGCCGGAAAGAAGTGCAGATGGTGAAGTACTTGGACAGATGAGGTGCACTCAATGATGCATGCGTCGACAGCGATGGCGCTGCAGCTGTGGCTTGGATGTGTAGCATGATGATGATGCAGAGCCGGCTGCCATGGCAAGCCAGCTGTGAGATAAGCAGTGACATTCGGTTGCGACGATGACGGCAATCCTGCCAGCATCTTGTTTTGTTGTTTGCCTGGGGCAGCATAGTATGGCTGGCTGGCCACACCGGCGTTTGGTTGGTGGCCACACAGGCTGCTCTCAGTGATGCGGTGGGCACCAGGGGTGGCAGCAGCAGCAGCAGAGTAGAAGCAGGCGTGTCGGTGCAGCACGGCGGTTAGGGCATTGGCAAGGCAAACAGCAGCGCAGGCAGCAGCTGCTGCTGGCGAATGCAAGGGAAGGCCTTTGCTCTGACTTGCTCTGACGTAAATTGCTGTTGCGTGCATGAGTACACGCCATGACAGTGTCCAACTTGGAGTATATGCTGTCCAACTTGAAGCTTGTCCATGCATACGGTGCAAGACGGGCAATCAGCTGATGTCTAGCACCTGCTTCCTGGCGTTATGCTATGGCTCGAATGGGTAATACGATGATGAGCAGCATGTATCTAAATGTTGACTTATGCACCTGATACGCTTCATCTAATCACCTGTTGCCAAATGGAACTTGCAGTTTAACTTCAGCAGAAGGTCTCGCGAAATGGGGTAACAAACCTGTGCCCGGATTGAACGGGCTCGCAAGGACTGCATAGCTTGTGTGCTGCTGTGCAGTGCTCGCACTGCAAGCAACCACCAGCATATGCAGTCCCTGCGAGCAGCCAGCTCAGGCTAAATAGGTGTTGGTGGTCACTTCTGGTAGCTTTCCCCTCGCTTGCAGGACTGGAGGTCACCCGGCCGCCTAGGCGCTACCCTAGGGCACACCCGAAGGTCACCCTTACGTAGAACCCAGCAAGCGGACTGCAACCAAGGCAGCGCCACTTGCCTCACGTCGGTTTGTCGCATGACACAGCTGCATGCACTGCAGACCACTTGCAGTAGCACACACAAACGCCTGCTGAGGAAAGATTCACCCCTGCCAGCGACAGTGAGCACCTTAGTGCGCTTGAACAGCAGCAGAACATGCCAGGGTAGAGCTGCACAGCAGCTGCCCTGACACATCCTACCACCGACAATCACTGCGCTGGCTGCCGAGCGGGTTGTGGAGATGAGTCCATCGGTTGCCGAAGCAATGCATTGTCTGCAAGCTTCAGCGCGCTCGGCACCTGTGCGCAAGGCTCGTAGCCTTGTATTTTTTTGGTCAGGACATTCGATGGTGTTTCACAAGCCCTGGAAACGCATCAGTTGGGGAGGCACGGCTTGGAGGATGTTGTCTGAATGTTTGGAGGAAAACGGCGAGCTATATATTGGGTGTGGGCCAAGCAGACGAGCCGGGACCAAGCCGGGACATCCAATCTGATTTTCCAAGGTGTTGCTAGAAGCCGCTCGTGCGGCACCATTCGCTTTGTAGGCAATCACATCTTTCGTTCGGTTTATTTGATTTAGATACTGCTCAGGACTGCAGACGCGAGTCAAGAAGGGGCAGGACAGATGTGATGAAGGCGGGGGCAAGCGTGACTTCGACCCGTCATGCCCACCTTCTTACCCTGATTCTCTAACCCCTACCTTCCTCAAGACAAAGAAGCACGACGAGATTTGAATAGCCGATGCACCAACCTCAGGCATCGGATGCCGCGCAGTGGCTAAGCTGAGCCGGGAGAGCTCATCACATCACGCGTGTGTAGTCAGGCTTAGCAGTTGCCGTACTAGCATGGCGGTGCACTACAGCCTGTACCAGCCAGTGGCACTGGCAACTTGCTGCATGATCCAGCTGATGTTCAACGGAGCAGGTGAAAGCTCAATGAGCCTGTTATTTGCTCGACTTGCTCTCAACTTCTCCGCAGCTGCACAGTACCATACACTGTAAGCTGGCAACTTTCCCCAAACCATACGCGCCAGGATACCACTAGAAAACGGTTGCATTGATGACACAGTGATCTGTTACACGGTAACCATCTCATGCTAATCCATGTTTGGCCACAGAACAACTGGTACAGCTAATGTACAGGCTGCCTATGCAGCAATACACCACCCAGTCCCTTCAAAAAGGGCACTCGGTGCACGCCACAGCACTGCTTAGCAGCCACCGCGCAGGCGCAGCACCAGGTGCAGCGTGGACTCCTTCTGAATGTTGTAGTCAGCCAGGGTGCGGCCGTCCTCCAGCTGCTTGCCCGCAAAGATAAGGCGCTGCTGGTCAGGGGGGATGCCTGCAGGAATGGAGGGGAAATAAACCAGCTGTGTCAGCACATCACCACTACAACACGTCATACATATGGATCACCAGCTGTAGATGCGATACCTTCCACCACCACATAACATCTACCCGGCTGAACACCAGACAGCAACACATTGGTAAGCACCTGCGCACACGGTACCGCTTACATACATCCCCTCCCTCTAACCTGCTGCTAGACCAATACAACACCCTGACAAGCAGCTGATACAACGACTTGCTGTTCAGACACTGCCTGTCCGCAGACTGTGGCAGCAGCTGACACTCACCCTCCTTGTCCTGGATCTTGCTCTTCACGTTCTCAATGGTGTCGCTGCTCTCCACCTCCAGCGTGATGGTCTTGCCGGTCAGCGTCTTGACAAAGATCTGCATGCCACCGCGCAGGCGCAGCACCAGGTGCAGCGTGGACTCCTTCTGGATGTTGTAGTCAGCTAGGGTGCGGCCGTCCTCCAGCTGCTTGCCCGCAAAGATCAGGCGCTGCTGGTCAGGGGGGATGCCTGCAGCAAAGAGGAAGGGTGATGACAGGCTGTTGCAGCATAATCCCACTGACCCAGTACAGTAAGCCAGATAACTAAACAGCTGCAGATGCTGTATCTTCAATTTGCCTAAAAGACTCTACCTTGCTGCAAACCAGGCAGCAGCACATGCTTGATAACCTGCATCCACCGCTTGCACACCTCCCTGTAACCCGCTGCTAGACCCAAGACAACCCCCTCACTTCAAGCCCAGCAGCTGATGCAACTAGTTTCTGTCCTGACTTGCGCTCACGATGAGCCCGGCAGCTGATGCAACTAGTTGCTGTCCTGCTGACTTGCGCTACCTGTCGTGAGCTGTGTGGCAGCAGCTGACACTCACCCTCCTTGTCCTGGATCTTGCTCTTCACGTTCTCAATGGTGTCGCTGCTCTCCACCTCCAGCGTGATGGTCTTGCCGGTCAGCGTCTTGACAAAGATCTGCATGCCACCACGCAGGCGCAGCACCAGGTGCAGCGTGGACTCCTTCTGGATGTTGTAGTCAGCTAGGGTGCGGCCGTCCTCCAGCTGCTTGCCCGCAAAGATCAGGCGCTGCTGGTCAGGGGGGATGCCTGCAGGAAAGAAACAAAGGCAACAGCAGCAAGTAAGCGACGTTTTCTTAACATGCAGGATGTGAGTAATTGCAGGCATGACCAAGCACCAGTCTCCTGCTCGTAGGCAAGCTCCGATTGCCGCCTGCAACACCGCTGACATACTGCATGATACAGGTCCGCAGAATTGCAGGCAGGTAAGGTAATGCCACATGTTGACTGCGCAAGTTGCTGCCGCCACTACTGGCGTGCACTGTCCGCACAGTCTGCCACAGGTCACTACCTCCAGGTCACTACACACCACTTGCAGTAGCACAGGTGTACCACCACGCGGATACTCACCCTCCTTGTCCTGGATCTTGCTCTTCACGTTCTCAATGGTGTCGCTGCTCTCCACCTCCAGCGTGATGGTCTTGCCGGTCAGCGTCTTGACAAAGATCTGCATGCCACCACGCAGGCGCAGCACCAGGTGCAGCGTGGACTCCTTCTGGATGTTGTAGTCAGCTAGGGTGCGGCCGTCCTCCAGCTGCTTGCCCGCAAAGATCAGGCGCTGCTGGTCAGGGGGGATGCCTGCAGGAAAGAAACAAAGGCAACAGCAGCAAGTAAGCGACGTTTTCTTAACATGCAGGATGTGAGTAATTGCAGGCATGACCAAGCACCAGTCTCCTGCTCGTAGGCAAGCTCCGATTGCCGCCTGCAACACCGCTGACATACTGCATGATACAGGTCCGCAGAAATGCAGGCAGGTAAGGTAATGCCACATGTTGACTGCGCAAGTTGCTGCCGCCACTACTGGCGTGCACTGTCCGCACAGTCTGCCACAGGTCACTACCTCCACACACCACTTGCAGTAGCACAGGTGTACCACCACGCGGATACTCACCCTCCTTGTCCTGGATCTTGCTCTTCACGTTCTCAATGGTGTCGCTGCTCTCCACCTCCAGCGTGATGGTCTTGCCGGTCAGCGTCTTGACAAAGATCTGCATGCCACCACGCAGGCGCAGCACCAGGTGCAGCGTGGACTCCTTCTGGATGTTGTAGTCAGCTAGGGTGCGGCCGTCCTCCAGCTGCTTGCCCGCAAAGATCAGGCGCTGCTGGTCAGGGGGGATGCCTGCAGGAAGCAGCGAATGGAATGCACAGCGTGAGCAGCAGCGCCAGCATTGGGCTGCAACTCGATAGTGAGCCGTGCAACACAACCAATGCGCCTACAAACTGTCCGCTGCGCTTGCGGTTCACCCCACCACCATGCACAGCATGTGACAGACGGACGTGTTCAAAGATCAAACCATTGCGGTGCAACACTGCCAAGCAATCAACGCGTGCAGAGCATCAGTTCGTAGAATCGACTGTTGCTCACCCTCCTTGTCCTGGATCTTGCTCTTCACGTTCTCAATGGTGTCAGAAGACTCCACCTCAAGGGTGATAGTCTTGCCAGTCAGGGTCTTCACGAAGATCTGCATTGTACTGCAACCCGAAGCAGCAGCAGAAGCAGCAGCAGCAAACAATGGGCAGGAAGAACGCAGGCTCATGAACTGAATCGATCAAGGAGACTAGAGGGGTGGCAACTTCGACGATCAAGCACCCGTGCAGCCAACATGCGCGGCTGCTGTGTTTGATGAACTAGGTGCTGTGGTCAGCAGCACACACAGCATGACAAGACAGCCCAGAGCCCGACTGGCTTTCAGACCGCTGAAAGAACACGAAGTTCCACATTCGTTGCGCCTCGTTTGCAAGCACGACCCGTGCATGCAGCACAGGCAGTCCAACAGTTGTGGCACGCCATGCAGACAGCCAAGCTAACGCATGCACCTTTCAAGCTCAACATCTATCTCATTCATACTTATTTGGCTGCCTAGAGGACATGGGCTAGCCTTGCTGAGACAAGCTCGAACATTCCCAGTTCGTTCGCCACAAACACACTACTTTGAAAGAACCACGGTCCATACTCCCGAGCCTCACCTTTATAAAGTCTGATCAACCACTCTACGCTCCTCGTGAAGCCTCTCCTGCCTTGCTCGACACTCCCAGGGTACGTCTGAGCACCCTCTATGCAACGAAGACAAAAACGAACAAGTTACTGTGATAGCACCACTGTGTAGCCCAGCATGACGCAGACTGCACGTATGTAGAGCAGGACGGGAAGAGCAGGGGTCATGTTACCGAGGTCTCAACAACAGAAGCCCGGTACCACCGCGCAACAGCTCACGGAATGCCAATTCCGCTTAAGTAGTATCTCTGCTGAATACTATGATGTTCTTGGCTGCTTGATCACTGCCATCGCGTCCTTCATCATGATGCTCTCTGCCAAGCCTTTCGCAGCGACAAGCGCTGCTCGCGTATCTCGCAACCGAGTTGTCTCTGTGCGTGTATTTGCGTCAGATAACGGAAGCAGCATTGAAGCGGGTACCAAGGTCAAGGTGACAAAGACAGTCAAGGTGTATCATGCCCCGGGCCAAGCCCAGGGGCTGGATCTAGAGGGCATGGTTGGCGTCGTGAAGAAGAATGTGCTCGAGTTCAAGGGCAAGCAGCTGTCAGCAAACCTGCCTTACCAGGTGCAGTTTGAAGTAGACAGGAATGGCAAGCCGGGCAAGCTGCTGTGCCACCTGGTGAGCGATCGTAGGCAGCTCTGCTGTGCATGCATGCATTTGCACAGTTACTAGTCATGCCCACATCACTTCTATCACGTGTATGTTGTCAATGTGGCTATGTGAGATGTGAGCAGTACCATGCTCAAAACGCTTGCAGTGTAGAACTGCAGCAGGCAAGCGCAGCGAGCTTAGGCATGTCACTCGGTCAGGCAACCATCATTGTTTCGGCAAACAGCTACAGGTTATTTTGTAGGCCAGCATGTCAGACAAGCAGCTGCTGTCCATTCACTCTTCACTGCTGATGACATCACGGATCAAGCTAATCCTGCGCTGCCTGCTGTGTTGATGCCTTGCAGGAGGAGGAAGAGTTTGAGGTGGTGGTGTGACGGCAAACCAACAGTATGGCTTGAGCTGGTTGGAAGACAAGGCACTGTATAGCATCAGCCCTAGCACATGAACTCTTCTTTTACGGTTTGCAGCAGCAGCAGCCTGCTGCAGCATGCATGTTTGCATCCAACCGTTGGTGACGTTGACAGGGTTGTGTACGCCCTTTGTGTCCGTTGTAGTTGTAGTGTGCTTGCGTGTGTTGGGCGCACCATAGCAGAGCTTGCTGCATGATTCGGTGCTGCACAGTTGTCTGCTTGTGCATCGTGCGTGTGAATCAAACCACCAGTCGGTTCGCGACACAGTTGTGCTGACTCAACAAAACTGGCACGGTGCCAGTTAGCGCAGAGCACAAGACACATAGCATTGCCCTGATGTCAGCCCACAGCAAGGCCTTTTTGGTTACAGGAGCTGTTACCTGCGCATGTTCTGAGGTACTGGCACCATCGACTGGAGGTCGGGATCAACGGATCTTAGCACCATGTGGTTGCTGAGTTGCAGGCTCTGCAGGGCCTGTCATAGGGACTCGGCTGTGCCACCAGGTGCTGCTTGATTGATGTCGTCAGAATTTGTATACAGGTGTTGGCCAGTTTGCACGTCAAGAAACAGTCTGGCTATTACTATGAGTGGATCCTAAAAGTTTCTCTGTGAAACAACCAAGCAGAACTGGTTGCTAGCACTCAGCACTGCATGTGTGAACGGATACGTCCAGGCTTGCAAGCCCACTTGGGCGCCTGCTAGTTGATGATTGTCCCGGCTGGATTGGGTGCAGGGAGTTGGCGCTGTTGCTGCGTGTGCACTGCACTCCGTATGATAGAGCGCAGCATGTCTGTAACATCATCAACAAAAACACAAGTTGAACTGCTACTCGGGTGCGATGCAAGGAGGCGGCTCTGTTTTTGTGGTTACCAGGGGGGGCTGAGGCGGCTCTCACGCATGCTATGAGCGAGGCTGATCAACCTCCTTCCGTCACTTGCCAAGTTCACTGCACTGGCAGTGCTGGCATTCAAAGCAAAATCAACTTGGGTTTGACAGCGATCAGTAAACTTACACAGAACTGCTAGCCGCTGAGTACTGCCGCAGTGCGCCTGTGAGTCACAGCCAAAGCCCCCCCCGCCATCACCACAGGTCATCATCATCTGCGCACGATGAAGATTCATCCACGAGCCAGCGCATCACCAGAGTGCAGCGTCAACGCGCCACAGGCCTGGTGGACACTCCAATAGGCCCATTGCAGAACGGGCAGCAGCCAAAGAGCGTGTCAAACACCCGCCTGCTGGTGGGCAGCGCACCCAGCCACTCCGCCAGGCACATTGCATGGAACACTCTGCTGCAGGAGGCGCCAGGGCAAGTCACGCTGGGCGCTTCACCTGCACATGTGACAGAAGCAGCATGTGTCAAGCATCGAATGATAAATGCGCAGTGTGCTTGTATGCTGAAGGGACGAAGATGCGCAATGCGTGGATGTTCTGTTGTGCAGCCGCTTGCGTCAGACGACCACAGCAGGTTAGGAAGCATGCTGCGCGCAGACAGCTGCCAGGTTTGTGTGACCACAGGATGCCAGGATGCCGAGCATGCTTGAAACTGGCGGTGCAAATGCTTGAAATGGTCGGCAGCGCAAGCAGATCTGCTGCTGCACCACCTCGCTGCAAGACACATGTGAACAGCAAACTGCAGCACGAACCGTAACACACACCAGAACCATGCAAGATTGCAACACGAATCGTACCATACAGAGCAGACCACGCACGACACCCTGGATTCCGCTGCATCCGCAGCACGCACCTATCTGGTCTGGTTGCTCTGGGTCCTGCAAGTGCAGTGAGTAGCAGATGCAGCAGGCCCCGTCTTCCCCCATGTCATAATCGTCATCACTACCTTCATCAGTTCCACTGCATGCAGCTGCCCCTTCCAATTCCGTATCCAGGCCAACTGCTGCGTCGCCGTGGCTGCTCTGGCCAGCTGCTGCGGCTGCTGCAGCTGCTACAGCAACACAGCCGCGCTTGCTACCCGGCTTTGGAGCAGGCAGCTGCACCTGCAGTATTGAGGCAAGCGGCAGCACGAGTTGAGGCAGAGCTCAGCCTTACAGCTGCCAGCAGCTTGCACTATTGCTGCCAGTTAACATGCACGAACACCGCCCCTGCTACTGCATATGACGTTGCCATCTCACCTGCAGGACGGCCTGTAGGTTCTCCCGCACACTCTGCTGCTCGTCCCACTGGTGTGCAGCACTGCCGTACCATGCAGCCTGCAGGCGCGCCACGATACTGCTGGGCCCGTGAAAGATGACAGCCGGCAGCCCCTGCGGTGTTGCTGCAGACAGCTGCAGCTGGCAGCTGGCCCCGTTGCCTAGGGCGATGCAGCGTGAGCAGGTGGCGTACGGGTGGGCTAGGGCTTGAGGTGGGTCTAGCAGCTGCGTGTGGCGATCTATGTCTTCTAGCTGCATCCAGAGTGCTTGGTAGCTGTCTAGTGCCTGCAGGATAATGTACATTCACTACATGGGTGGAGAGCAGTTGGTGGTGTTGGATGTTGGTGTGTCTCTGGTCACACAGATGCATGATGTGCCAGATGAAACAACAGATAATGTGTGCGTCATGGCCACATGCATATCACGAAGGTGTACACAGCAGACACGCCATAGCATTGTGCTTCTGGACGCCAGCAAGAGGCACTGTCAGGCCCACCTGCTCTAGCTGTTGCATCAGCTGCAGCAGCGTGTGACCCGGCAACCACTTCAACTTGAAGGGCTTGGGCAGGTGTAGTGTCACTATGGGTGCACTAACAGGGAATCCTGCAGGCAACTGCAGCTCTGCTGTGTGCAGGCGCCCAGAAGTATCATGCAGCTGCAAGCTTACGCTGCTGAGGTCAGGCGCGAGCTGCCCTATGTGCTGCCAGCCGAGAGCATCCATCTGCTGTAGCAGCAGGGCGCATAGTTGCTGCTGCTGTCGCTGTTGCTGCTGGGGCCACGGTTGCTGGCCGTGCTGGAGGTAGGGCTGGTTGTAGCTATCGTTTGAGGTGTTGAACACTGGATGGCACTCTAGCAGGGGGCTGTGCTCCTGCAGGGTGCATGTGTTGCTGCTGGGGCAGCTGTTCTCTGGGCCAGATGTTGCTGCATGGATGGTTGTGTGCCGCCCCCAAGCATGAGCCATCAGAAAGGTAATAAGTAGCTATACCTCAGCCAGTGGATGTGAAGATCGATCAGCTGACACCTTGGGGTGCAAGACAGTACACAGCACCAACTTTGAACAGCACTGAAGAAGATTATGGAGTAATAGCAGCCGCAGCACACAGTCAGACAGCCAGAGTTTTGGTAGTGTCATGAATCATCCCTTCCGGCACTGTAATCGCGTAGTTGTCACCAGGGAACATCAGTGTGCAAGCACAGGGTTTGAAAAAAGGTGATGACACTTCTTGTGCAGTGCACTGCACTCATTTAATGCTTTTCATAAGGAAATCATTCTGTAAACAAACCGCTTTACGTTCGATGGCGTTGAAGACCGAGCTAAGCTGCACGCAGCAGCAGATGGACCTACGCATCAGTCACGCACCAGCACAGGTTGCTTGCAGTGGCTGAGCCCGATACATTCAACATGAATGATAGTCAGAAACTAGATGGTTTACGAGGCGAAAGCGGGTCTCCAGAGTGCGCATCGCACCTGATTCTGTTGCAGTAGCATGCAGCAGAGATGGCTATTGATGCTAGCCTTATGTTCCCTGCAGACCATGGATGGAGGCACTGCTGGTACTGCTGGATTCAAGCAAACAGCAGGCAGAGAAGATCAGGTGCAACTCGTGTGTGTGCCGCAAGCAGTGCGAGCTGCATACTACATAGCCAGTGTTGCCAGGCTGCATGTTTGACCAACATGTCACAGGCCAGAGCAAAAGATGCACGCCTACTTTACACCTTTAACCCGCTGTAGGAGGCTGGAAGATGTTGTTTCAGCGTCCCAAGAGCCTGGCCAGCTGCCACAGCAGCAGCAGCTGCAGTCCCAGCTTGCGCTGTCGTTGTCGCACGACATGAGCAGCTTGCAGCACCAAGTGCACCAGCTACAGGCCACCTGCACTCTCGTTGAGCAGCAACAGCAAGCATCTAACACCAGCACAACAGCCGTGGCAAGCACCATCCGGAAGTTCGAGCAGCGCATGCTGCAGCTGGAGCAGCAGGGGCAGCGCCAGCTATGCAGCAGCAAAGCAGCTGACAGTGCTGTTGTTCAGAGGCTACAAGAACTTGAACAGCGGGTGGCCTGCCTTGCTGACAGTGCAGCAGGAACACAGGTGATGCACTACCAGTATGCATGCTTGGAGCTTGCTCGTGCAGCAGTGCCATGCGTACAGTTGCTGCTACAGCAGTGCATAAAGTTCAGCTGCAACTGGTGACTTCAAGCTGCAGTGCACACTCATCTTCAGGTACATGGCGTGTTGTACCCTGAACATGACTGCTGGTGTGCCTGCAGGGTCAGCTGCTGCGGGTCCCGTCTCCTGAACTGCGGCTGCTGCGTGATGAGATGCGCCGGCAGGTTGACAACGTGCGCGCGGACACAAAGCAGGCAAGTACAGAAGCACACTGCAGCTGCACTACATCAACAACAGCAGCAGGATTAACTGCACATGAACATGTTGCGGTTTTTTAATCTGCCAGCCAGTGTACAAAAATAACCAACCAGCCAGCAAGTGCACCAAAATAACCAACCTCAAACTGGCAAGTCGGCTTTGCCTTCCAGCCTGCGAGTTGAACGGTTGGCACTGCATGGTCTGTTGCGCTGCAGGCACTTGGTCTGGCAGTCGGCAGCTTGCGCTCTGAGCTGCAGGCAGCAGCAGATGCACGTGCCAAGGAGCAGCAGCAGCAGCTGCGGCATGAGCTGGAAGGTGAGGCAACTACATGTATGGGGCACAGGCAGCACAGTGTAACAGCTGCTGCACCACAAGTGGCTGCTGCCGTGTCAGCATTGCAACATTGCGTATGGGCCATTCATGGCAGCAATCACCAGGGTATGTTTGCCTCATGTGAGGCACAAGGCAAGTCCTTGAGTGGGCAGTGACAAGACGTCTACCACAGTGACAAGCAGCAGTCGGGTTGATGCAACCAGGGGCTGGCCGCAAACTACACAGCTGGGTTCCACCTGCCTGCACATCCCTCAACTGGCCTCTTGTCCTGCAGGCCTGTCAGCTCGCCTGGAGTCCCGTGTTGCCAGCACGCGCCTGTCAGTTGCTGCTGCGCTGAGTGGGGAGGTGGACAGCAGGCTGGCAGCAGTGCAGGAGGGCTGCCAGCAGCGGCTGCAGGAGCTGGGGCAGCAGGTGGAGCGGCTGGCCGGCAGCAAGGCAGACATGCTGCTGCTTACACAGCACACAGAGCAGGTAAGGTGGCGGCACCGTGCCAGGAATGTCTGCAAGCAAACTCCAGCAGAATTGCGACAGCTGCAGCATCATGTGCTTGCCAAGCAATTATGATCATTCACCTGCCGCTGTTACTGCAGTACTGGCTGTGGTGGCTGAATCCCCTGCAATATTTCCAAGTGAACGATTGGCAGAGCTGCTAGAGCATACTCTTTACCATGTCCATGTGTTTTTGCTGACACTGCAGGTGACTGAGATGTTTGAGCAGCTGTCAACCATGGTAGTTGACAGCACGCAGGCCAGTGTCGGTGACCTTGCAAACAAGCAGCAGCAGGTGAGCAGAGCGCGTGTCTCCTGCAGTTGCTGTGTACCGTGGCAACCTAATGTGGGGTCAACTGGCAGTGTCAGGCAGCATCAGAAAAGTATATGCAAGCTTGTTCAGCCTGCAACAACAGCGAGCACAGCACTCAACACTAACGGCCATGCCCACAGCTAGCAGCTACTAGTTCCACGGTGGAACAACAGAGCAGCAATGGACACATGTATAACAGTTAGGGTTGCAAGGCACTTACCTGTCCCTGTGCTGATGTGCAGTTACGCAGCATGGTGCAAGCCCTGTCAGCCAACAAAGCAGACAGCAGCTTGCTGCTGCAGCACCAGCAACACTGCGAGCAGCAGCTGTTGGAGCTGCGAAAGGCCCAGGCAGCAGCGCACAGCACAGCCAAGGAGGCAGCGGCTGCAGCAGCTGCAGCAAGGCGTGCTGTTGAGCCAGTGGAGATCATGCGGCTGGATATGGCTGGTATGCAAGGCTGTGTTGCAGCACTACAGGCAGCAACAGCAGGTGTGTGGTGACTTGCAGCACAGGTCAAGGGTGACGCGTACTTGCTGAGTGCAACAACATGCAGAAAGCTGTGGCTGGGAGGATATATTGCTGCTGTTACTCCAGATTGTGTATGTTCCTGCATGCAGGTTTGGAAGCCAGCAGCAGCATCAATAGCAGCCAGCTGCAGCTGCAGGCGCGGCAGCTGCACGAAGCTGCCAGCAGCTGCACTATGCTGCAGCAGCAGCTGCTAGCACTCACCAACCAGGTTGACCCAGCAGCTGCCACGCTGCTGGCAGCAGCAGCTGCGGGCGATAAAGATGCCAATGCTGCGTTTCGCCGGCATGCTGGAGGATGTCAACACAATGCTGGTAGCAGAGCTGAGCATAGCAAGCCAGACGGCCGCAGTAGACAGCACAGTGGGAAGAGGGTGCAGGGTGGCGCTGATGCTGATGGCAGCAGCAGCTTGTGTAGCTGGCTGTCAGCATGTCAGCGTGACGAAGACAGCAGCTGTGATGCAGCTGCAGAGGTAGTGGTGAATGGGACGTCGTGTGATAGCACTGGTGCTGTTGGTGGTGGTGGTGGTGGCGTGCTGCGTCATCTGCCGGTTACAATGCGGCTGCTATTGCTGGAGAACAGCTTGCAGGAAGTGAGCAGCGCCATGGCAAACAAAGCCGCTGCAGGTGAGCGTGTGCAGGAGCAGCGATGCAAGCGGGAGCAGGTGCATAAACCATAGCATGCGGCCATGCTTGCAGCACTCCTCAGCATGTCAAGCAGATGGTAGAAACGTGCGCGAGGCGCAGAATTACAAGCAACAGATGACGGTGTGAGAGGAAATACCAGTGGTGATGCAGTGCTGTGCCTGCACACATGCTGTCATCCGTTGGCAAAAGGGCCTAGCTGGGCTGATGGCTGTTGACATGCACTGCTTGCTGCTGCTGCTGCTGCTGCTGCCGCTGCTGCTGCTGCACTGCTCAGGTGACATGCAGGAGCTGTGTGCCAGCGTTGAGTGCCTCAGCAGCCGCGTGGCCAGCACTGCAG
Source organism: Tetradesmus lagerheimii (assembly GCA_902809745.2). Classification (NCBI taxonomy): domain Eukaryota; kingdom Viridiplantae; phylum Chlorophyta; class Chlorophyceae; order Sphaeropleales; family Scenedesmaceae; genus Tetradesmus; species Tetradesmus lagerheimii. The sequence continues at coordinate 38,255 of CADDIJ020001091.1, read as the reverse complement.
ACAGCCTCAGCAGCCTCAGCGCCAGCAGCAGCAGGCGGCTGGAGGAGCAAGCTGGCAGCCTCATGCAAGTCACCGCGGTGAGCATGCCACAGTTTGCACAGCTGCAGTTTTGAGCATGACCAGGTTTAGCCAGATGCATTGCATGATCCAATTCATGATCCTGCACTGACGTTGCTCATGCTCAACAGCAGCAACTATTGCCTTGACATCTGGGTGACGATTCCTGTGTTTGCAGTCTCTTGCTGCAATGGACGACCGGCCAACCAATGCAGAGGTGCATGAGATGCTGCAGCGAGTGCTGACAGATGCACACGGTGCAGCCGGCGCTACTGCAGCAGCAGCTAGCAGAGCAGCTGTGCAGCCACTGCAGCAGCAGCTTGACGAGCTAGATGCAGAGCTGCAGGCTGCAAAGGGGCAACTGTAGGCGGCACAGGAGGAGCTCACGTTCGTCAAGGAACAACAGGTACAGCAATGAGTTGCACGAAGGGTGCTGGTCTTTTGGTTGGTGCCGGGTGGGTGCGCAGTGCAGCTGTTTGTCGGTGGAGCCACATGCGTTGAACCAATCCTGACAGTGGTTGCCATGCCCTTCTGACAATTCCCCTGTAGTAAATCAATATGCAATTAATCTCCACCTCCATGCATCCCTTACACGACTGTCATATGTTATGCACTGTGATGTACACCGTCCTTTCTTTGCGCGTGCCTGCAGGCAGCAAGCAGTGACAAGCAGCAGGAGCTGCAGCAGCAAGCTCAGCAGCAGCGGCAGCACGTGGCACGGCAGCTGCAGGAGGTGCAGCAGCAGCTGCAGCAGCAGCTGGACAACAGCAGTGATGCTCTGTACTGCAGCTGACCAGGTGTGACCAAAGATTGCAATTAAAAAGTGGGGCCCAGCCTGCAGCTCCATGCTTGCAGCAATCTGTGCAGCTTGCTTGCACCCAGCTGCCATTGCCTCCACTGACCAGCAGCAGTGATGGGCCCGGTAATGACTTATGAATCAGCATGCCACTCTGCTGCATTGTCTGTGAGTTATCAGCTCGCTGGCTTGTGCTGGGGTCAGGTTTCAGCCCCAAGTATGTATTGAGAGGTATGAGCCACCCCAACTATGTATTGTGTTGTGCTGTGTTGTACTGTACAGGCTGCCAGCACCTGTGACGTCAAGCGCGTGGCTGCGGTGGATGGCAAGCTGCGGCTGCTGGCTGCTGAGGTGGACAGGCTGGACGGGCAGGCAGCCACTGCTGCACTGCAGCTGCTTGAAGCACAGGTGTGGACCCAACACTCAGTGCAGTGCACTTGATGACTTTTGGAGTTCAGGCGGGGTCTGTGGGTGCCGTATGTTTGGTAGAAAAGGACACCTGCTGCTGACCCATTGGATGGGGTGCTGAGGAATGGACAAGCTGCAGCTTGTTGGGATGGCTGCAGGAGTGCGAACCCAGCACTACCAGGGGACTGCGTAGTGCACCAATGCTTGCATGGCGGTGCATGGCGGCTTGATGGCTAGGTTAGCGTGTACCAAGCAGACCTTAGGTGCCTCCACAGGTACTGGCAGTGCCGTGGGATAGATTTCAGCGCCATGAGCTGTTCTGGTTTAAACTGTGCTGTTTTACCATATAACAGCAATGGTTGCTGCTGCTGGTGCTGTCTACTGCAGGAGAAGCTCAGGGCAGCGGTTGCTGCAGCTGAGGCATCCCTTGCTGCCCACAGCAGCAGCTGTGCAGCGGATGCAGCGCAGCTGCGGCAGGAGGTTGCAGCAGCTGCTGAGCAGGCGCAACAAACACATGCGAATCGCCTCAGTGCACTAGAAAATGCAGCAGCTGCACAGGCAACGGCAGTTGGAGAGCTAGCAGGTGGGTCCCTGCTCCTGCACGGTCTTGATCACTGCGATATACAGCAGGCGTCGCATGACAGAGGAGGTAGGCGACGTAGACTGTGCAATGGGTGGTGCACTGGGCACTGCTGAATGACGTTTGAACTCATTTCGCCGTGATAGCACTGCAGCTGGTGACCTGCGCTGCACCAGCTGTAGAGTACTAGTTATGCCAGGATCAGGCTGACCATCAGTAGTGCGCACGCTGCTCAATGACCTCCATGTTGTTGCCGGGCTGGTCGCCGACCTGCAGGGCATACGCGAGGCTGTGCTGACTCTAGACAGTTTTCAGGTGCAACCATTGCAACAGAATTCCTGACTCAATGCCATTTACACAGTGTGTCACACACTAAATGTGCGGTGCACTGTGTGCTGCTGCAGGGCTGGTGGCCGACCTGCCCAGGAAGCAGGGCATCCGTGAGGCTGTGCTGGGTGCTGCACAGGCCACAGTGGAGCTGCTGCTGGCAGAGCACAAGCGGGAGGAGCAGGGGCGCTGGGAGGTGCGTGCGTGACAGCTGTCAGCTGCTTGTAAGAGGTTCCTCCACTATCCCACTGACAATGCCTACGGTTGCTGCTCAGCTGACAACAAGTACAGCAGTGGCAGCGCTGTGGCTGTGTACAGCTGAGAATGTGTTGACATTGCTGTGCACATCAGCTGTACCGAACACATTTGAATTTTGCCTGCTGCCGATGTTCTTTTGCCACAGGTGTGGCTGGCTGAGTTCACTAGGCTCATGGAGCAGCGGCCAACCAGCAGCCAGCTGCAGCAGCAGCTTGCAAAACAGCAGCAGCAGTGCGAGCAGCAGGCGCTGGCAGCATGCAAGCAGACAGCCGCCAGCGCAGCAGAGACAGCCGCAGCACGGGCAGTAGCAGCAGCATTAGAGGGTGAAGGGTTTTCTGCGCAGCTGCGGGTGTTGGACATGCGGGTTGAAACGCTGGAAGAATGAATGCAGAGGGCAGGCTCGAGCATAGCTGAATGCAGTGGTGCTGTCGCGCCCGTAGCACCTGCTGTGTATGCTGTGCATTGTGCAATACAAGGAGCGAGTGCAGCAGGGGGGCTGCCTACATCTGTGTCAGCAACATCAGCGACACTAGGGGCAGCAATAGCAGCACAAGGCTCTGCGCAGCTAGCAGTGCTGCTGCGGCAAGTGGGCGACATCCAGCTGCAGCTGCTAGGCAAAGCAGACAAGGTGGAGCTAGAGCAGCAGCTGCTGCAGCTGCGGCATGCGCTGCAGGATGCAATGCAAGGTGCAGTAGCGCGGGATGAGTTTGATGATAGGTTGTCGAGGAAGCTGGATGTTGATACGTTCTTGGCGTCAGTAGCAGCGAGGCAGCAGGCGGCGCGAGAGCGAGAGCAGGCAAGAGAGCGGCAGCGAGCTGGTGGCAGCTAGCTGCTAGGCTGGTGACCAGCTGGCAGAACCAACAAAAAAAGCTGGCAGATTGGGCCCCTGGGAGGTTGGCTGTGCTTGACCCCTGGGGCCTGGTGACTGACGAGTGTAAGTAGTTCATGCGGACTGGGATATGTATATGCTCTCAAACTTGCCTGCAACTCACTCAGTCAGCGGCTGCCCTTGGTTCACGTGCGTGAATACTGCACTGCACTCAAGGCCTGCATTCGGCATGGCTGCGCCGCGACGTCAGCTGCAACAGGTAACGTCACCAACATGTTACCAGCCTTACTGAGCCTTTGGGCCAAGGCGCTTACAGGTGATCAGCGCCGTTCTTGAATATAACTGACTTAGCCAAGTTCCAACTCAAAACTGATACTGACGTAAAAGGAGGCTCCTTTCAATGACGCGTCATGACGTACGTGACTGCTCAATGACCCTTCTTGGCCCAATGACACAACAAATACGCCACCAGTACGGGTGCCAGCATGCGTTGTTTACTGCACAGATACACACAGATGGGCCCTGCGGCCTGATGCTGGTCGGGCATTGGCATCTTTGACATGAGCGCATGGACACCCTTCCAATGTTCAGGCTAGCATGCATGCCACACGCCACAGAGACCCAAGCAACGACACAGGTCATGATCCACCCTAGATAGACAGGACAGCATGTTGCCGGCCGTGATTGGAGCGAACGTCCTGCACCCTGTGACACGCACTACGTGTTAGTACTAGTAATGCTGATACTCAATGCACAATGCACATACACAACATAATGCAACTGCAATGGAGGCGTACGGACGGGCCTTTGCAAGCATTAGTTGACAAACAGTACTATGCTTTGAGCGAACAGCAACTTCTTGCTGGCCAAGCACTGCGCCTCTTGCCCCAAGCTCCAAATCACCAGCAAGCCCACGAGAGATAGAATCCGAATGGCAGCAGTTTGACAAGAGAGATGATCATCATCATCATCAAATTACCAAATCAAGCCATAGCATCAACGCCAAGAGAGATGATCTGGAGAAGGGTTGCAAAGATCCCCATACGACACATGGCATGTCAGCTTGACGACGCTGCACACATGCATTCAGAGACCAGCAGGCCTGGGCAACAGCAAACTCACACCAAGCGCTGGCACGCATACGCTGAAACACCAGTAAGCCCATCCTGTCCGATCACACCAGCACCTGTCATGCACAGCCGGATAATGCCTTTCACGGCACGCACAATGACATGAGCGCCTCTGATTATAACACCCATGCAACTAGTACAGCAACTTCAATCTAGTAGGACGTTCCAGGCAATGGTTTGCAGCCCTTCCATATGACAGCACTTCTGCCACCGGAGCATGGTACATCTGCCGACTATCCCATGGTCTTGTCCAGTGTTAACCGTCAAGGACTGCAGCCGCTGAAATTGCAGGGCCCCCAGCTGCCCCTCGCAACCTTACATACTCCCTGAATACCCGCGTCTCGCATGGTGTACAGGAAGGACGTTCCGCTATCTCGCACAGTGTAAGAGAGCCGCCCAAACCCACCCGCATACACGTCAAATGCAACTGCACAAAACAGGCTGCAGGCCTCCAGTGCTTTTGCAAACTCTCCATAGAAGGGTCATAATATGCAGTGCGTGGAAAAGAGATTAGACAACACTGACATGATGCGGCACGTAACAGCTGCTGACAAGGGTGCTGATCCGACACCTCCCGCAGATGCTGTAGCACGTTGCTGCTGCCACAAATGCTGCAGCTGTCAAAACTGATATCAGCAGGCTGATGCAGCAGCAGCGTCTGGAAACGCAGCCTACAACCTCACACAGTGCTGCTGCTGCCGCTGATCATCATGCTCTCCAACCGGCTGTGCCGCAGACTCCCACGTGCACAAGCACACCAACTTAGTAGTACAAACGCACTCCAGTGCTTGTGTGACATCCCCACAGTAGCAGGTAACAGGGCAAGTGGTAATACGCCAAGTGATGCTATCAGGCAGCGAATCTCACAGGGATTCTGCCGGTATCACAGCACGCTGTGGTTTCCTCTGCAGCTGACACGTTGTTAGCACAGCATGACACCAGCCACGCTGTTGCTGCAGCTGCGCAGCCTCGTCATCCTACAGCCCTGAAGACCACACACACAACTGCTTTCCCCCCAAGCGCTAGCCATATCCCATAATAGACTCTAAGCCAAGTGAAGAGATGCCACCTAAACAGGTTGCCAGTGGTGCTGGGAGCAGAAAATGGGTCTGCAGCAGCTGCAGCACGCTGCTGCTGTCACAGCTGCCACTGTTACCCCTCCAGCATTGCAGCGCTAACACGGCAGCGCTAACACGGCAGCCTTGCCTCCCCCTCCCCAAACTGATGTAGCTGATACCGGCCATTCTCCTCGCAGTGCATCCACAACGATCGCAGTGCATCCACAACGAAACGAAACAACACACCCACATGCAACACCCACACAACATACAACAACTGCCAGCCTCAAGTGCTGTTGTGACCACCCTCTAGTAGATATTAGCCCAAGTGATGAAGTGCCAAAAGAACACAGTTCTGCATGGTGCTTGCCCTGGAAGAATACCACAGCTGCTGCAACACTGAGCTGCAGCTGCTACAGGGATGGGGCAGTTGCCCCATCCCCCACTGCTGACCCCACCACTGACACGAGCAGGCAAAAGCAGCAGCAGCAGCAGTGCCGCACACAGCAGCCGAACTCGGCCAATCTGCTGCTGCCATCACTGCTCATCAACTGCGTCATGCAGCCCCAACGCAACAGCACACAGCACCCACATGTTCATCATATAAGGCCACCAGTGCGCGCAAGCACGCGCTAGCTGCATGGTACTGGCCCAAGTGATGAGGTGTCCGAAGAACACAGTTCTGCATGGTGCTGGGCATAGAAGAGTTCCACAGCTGCTGCAATGCGCTGCTGCGACTGCGACAGCTGCCCCATCTCCCACTGCTTGACCCACCACAGGCCAAAGCAGCAGCAGCAGCAGCAGCAGCAGCAGTGCTGCACACACACACACACAAACACACACACACACACAGCAGCCCAACTCAGCCGATCTGCTGCTGGCATCACTGCCCATCTGCTTCGTCATGCAGCCCCAATGCAACAGCACACAGCACCCACACGTTCATCATATACGGCCACGAGTGCACGCAAGCACGCGCCAGCTGCACCTTATCCAAGCAATTCACGTACGCGTTCCGCATATACAGCTTGATCACGCTTATCGCATCTGTCAAATGCTCCATACGCTGCAACAAGCTGCTCGCAGCTTCAGCACTATCCAAGTCAAGCAGCCAGTCAAGTTGCTGTTCTGACGCCCCTGCTGCTGCAAGCGCTGCCACAGAGCCGTTACTAACACTGCTGGTGCCGTTGGCTGTGCCGTCATCGCTAGCAATACTGCTGCCCGGGCTATCACCAATCTCAAGCTTCACAACAGCTGCAGCTGCGAGGCCCGCATCCGTTCCCCCTGCATCTTCTGTCGCGGCAGCAGCAATGCTCGGGCTCTCACCGCATCCAAGCTTCACATCTGCTGCAGCTGCAGCTGCGCCCGCAGCACCCGCGGACCCTGCAGCGCCGCTGTGTGTGGCAACAGTGCCAGCGCTGCTGCTGCTGCTGCTGTGGTGGTGGGGTCCCAGCAGCGGCTGCAGCTGCTCAGTGCACTGCTGCAGCTCGCTGCAGAGCTGGTGGCGCTTGCTGTTGTAGATTTCGTATGCAGCTCCGAGCTGCTCTAGCTGCTCTGGCCGTAGCTGCAGGATAGCGCCCACCTGCAAGCAGCAGGCAGACGAAAGCTGTTATGAAAAAGAATGTGCGTGACTGCTCAACTGTAATCTAATCCACTGCGGCAGCTGAGGATCTTGTTCTTGATGTTCATGGCCCAACAACCTGCACACAACCCAGGACGCTGGCATGCCCCCCAGCTGCAGCCCTGGCAAGATCCATACAACGCACTTGGCAGCAGCAGCAGTGTATGTAGCTGGTGCATGTCTGGGAGGCATAAACAACATACAGCTCTCATGCAGCATTGCAGCAAGCGTAGCAACCTTGCAGGATGCGTAACAACCTTGCAGCAGGTGTAGCAGAACTGCAGCAGCTGTATCACGAAACTCACGTTCTGCCAGTGTGACACGAGTGGCGCCTCTTCCTGAAGCGTCTCTAGGTTCAGTGATGCCTGCAAGCAGCAGCAACGTGACAACAAACAGATTGTTTATATCAGCTTCAGCACTGCTGTGTATTTATCTCCTGCGTTGTCCAGTTGTGGGGGGACTGTCACCAGCGCAAAAGGAGCGAACATGATAACAGAGCATGCCACCGCTGCACACAGTAGATACTGTTACAGGCCACAGCTGCTGCCTATGCTTTAGCGTCAAAATGGCTTACGATTAACACTATCAACAACACAAGCACCTGTATGAACATATACAACTACCCTCAGCGAATGGTGGCAGCTGCGAACTCACCAGCCTCCACATCTTCTCCTGTGCTGCTGCCTGCAGCAGCTGCATGAGCCTGCAGTGCTCCCTCACTTTTTCAACCAGCTGGCTGCTGGGCTGGTCCCCCGAGTGCACGTGCAGCAGATGCGACAGCTCCACAGTGAGCTGCTGCAGCTGCGGCACGATGTCGCGCTCTATTGACGCTGCGCGGATGGCAGCAACGTTTGCAGGAGTAACGGCTGCCCCCAGCATGCGAGCGGTGAAGAGCTGTGCATACTGCTGCTGCAGTGCTGCTGGGATGCTTCCGCCATCTAGCTGCTGCAGTAGGTGATGTGCGTCAACGTCTGCTATCAGCGCACGGAGGGCTGCAGGATAACACGGCACATCAGCAGCCGCAGCAGCAGCCGCAGGCAGGCAGGCGTTAGGGGGCAGGTCAGGTGATGTGGAAGCAACAGCAGAAGCTGCAAGGACAGCATGGGCTGAAGCCACTGCCGACCATCTGCGTCATAACATCAAGAGCTGCATAGCTTTAGAGATGCCAGAAGAAAAGGTTAGCAACCGGCTCCCTTACTATGTGTGGATTCCATCAAGATGTGCAGTATTTGTGCTGTGTGCAGGCTCAAGCCTGACCGCATGCAGACAAAAGGCTACAGCATGCATGCCAGCATACCTGCAGCGTGGTGCTCGCTGTCTCTGAGGCTTTCTGCAATCTCTTCCCCCAGAACTGTGCCCAGCGTATGCAACATCGCAGACTGCTGTGCCACTGAACGCAGCAGTGTAGACTCATGGCCCCTGAGCTTTGCTCCCTCCTCCTGTAGCCGCAGGTACACTTGGCGCTGCCGGTTCAGCTGCGCAATAAGCTTTTGTTGCGGGGTCCGTTTCAGCATGAGCCCCGCCTTCGCCCGCTTCCTGCCATGCTGCTGCCCCTTGTGCTGCCCTTGCTGCTGATGCCCGTTCTGCTGCGGCCCTGGTTGCTGCAGCTCAGGGCTCTGAACTTCTTTCTGCATCCACATCTAAACCATCGAATGCTTTGGAAAGCAGGCAATCAGCCAAGCTAGCTGACCTGGATACGTGCAATGTTCCGTGATGGCACAAAACGCAAAGATGCACTGCTACAGTGTAACTTAACCACAATTTCATGGTTTGGTTGCCGACATCCAGCCTATCTGACGATCGCACCGCACAGGCCGTACTGGGGTTCAGAGCGTCTGACATCCTCTGACGGTCACTCATGGCATCGGGTGGTGATCACTTCCGGCTGTGATTGGTGCTGCTGATGACTGGAAGCATTGTACATGGCGTGCGCATGCTTCTTGTTGCAGTGCTGGCATGTGACCCGCTAGCACTGCTTGGTGGAAGCAGAAAATCTGATTGGCGAGTCCTGGTGACAAACCAGCATCCTCAAAGTAGCACCATGTAGTTCATCACATTACATTTGCCAGGGTATGGGTTGTCATAACGCCTGACAGCGGGCCAGCGGCAACATCATAGCCTTGTCTCGTGAGACACTACCTGATATCAGGCGCTACTGGCCCCCATATTCGCGCCTGTGCCCACCAATCCAATTCCCAACGTACAACCAGCCCAAGTACCCAGCCAGCCAATACGTCTGCACAGTACAGACGTAGTTACAGTGATGCCATTGATGCCAGCGGCACGCACGATGATGAGATGCATCGCTGCCGTCAGCCTGTATTGCCACTCACTGGCGGTCATATCGTCAGCAGACATGTCTGTACAACCCATGAGCGCCTGCCTGTTGCAAGGTAACAGTGCCCCATATGGCATGTCACTGTGAACCTTTCATACGCACAGGTTGCTGGGGACATAACACCTGTCAGACGCTCACCCTGCCGGCACAGACCACCACCAGCAGCCAGCATGTTTGCGCTGCTCAACCACAGCAGACAGAACGGTGAAAAGAAAAGTACAGACTAAGGCTGCTGATGCTCTGACAGAGCGCCCTGCTGCTGCTAAGTGGGTAAGAATCGCAGTCGCTGTCGACATGGAAGCTGCACCCCTGCAGCGCTGCAACCAACTTGACTGACGGCAACACAATGCAGTGCCAGCACTGCCCATAATGCTTCAGCAGCAGCACAACATACCAGTCGAGCTCATACCACACAACTGCAATACTGAGGTCCAACCAAACCCTTCAACACCGTGCCTCACCACGTGCGCTGCGCTTCTGGCACTGCTGCTGCAGCCGCCGGCTGCTTCTGCTGTTGCTGCTGCTGTTCCTGCAAGAACTTCTCTGCAACCGACATGTCATCTGGCGTCGTCACTTTGATGTTTGTATACGCTCCCTTTGTTATCTTCACCGGCAGGCCCATCGCCTCGATGATCGACACGTCATCTGTTACTTCTAAACCCTTGCCCTTGACCAGCCTAAACCCTTCCTGCAGCAGATCTGGCCGGATGCACTGCGGGGTTTGGACCTCCCAGAGCTTGGCGCGGTTTAGGGTTTTCTCAACCATGTTATCTGCATCCACCTTCTTGATTGTGGGCTTCACTGGTACGCCAAGCACAGCAGCGCCCACAACGAAGCCATCTAGCATGCACTGGGAGGCATCTGCAGGAGTGATGAGTGGCCGTGCTGAGTCGTGCACTGCTACGATCGTCGCATCTGTGTTGATCTGCTGCAGCCCGTTGAACACGCTGTCTTGGCGCTCAGCACCTGGCAGTGCCCACTTGACCTGCACATACAACGGCAAGTCAACACGAGCAGCAGGTGGAGGGGAACGTGTTCAGTTGCGTTGTCGTCACATTGTCGCCAGGGCACATACAAACGCACGACAAACAGTCAGCAGCAAGAGCTGTGTTAGGCTTAATGCCATTGCATAGAGAGTTAACAGTACTGATTGTGCAAAGCTACGACACCAAGACAGCGTCGTCCGTAAGGGCAGGGGTGACCGGTAAGTCCAGCTTCTGGCTATCAATAATGGCGCTGCAGTTGGAGTGGGCAGTGCTGGTGGCGGGGGCCTCATCTAGCCATGTGAGTGCTGCATCTGCTGCATTATGTCTGCTATCATGTAAAATGCAATCCCTTTACACAGTGCTGGCCCTGGTGCTTTTGTCGCGGGTGATGCATGGCATCTGCTACAGACTTGATGCTGCATGCACTTCGGAGTTTCAAATGCGACTGCTGCTCTGGTCAGGTGCACAGAGGTGCTGCTGTGGCCTGACGCGTGCGGCGACTGATGCAAGAGCGTGGTAAGCTGTCGTAAGCAGCACATGTGTGCTGCGGCACACTTGTGCTGTCTGTTGCTGTCCTGCAAGCTGGTGTGCGCACCTGCAGGCCCTGTGGCAGCTTGCTGAAGTGCTCCTCAAAGATGTAACGCCAGGAAGGGTCGCACACAATGATCACCTCACCAACCTGCAGCGATAGTAGCAAATGCGGGATACGTTGCAGCATCAGTGAGGGTACTGTACCGAAGGGCAGCTGCGCAGCTGCGTGCAGGGTGGGATGCACTTGTACGTCAAGCAGGCCTGGTGGCATGCGCTGGGGTCAGTGAAACCCAAGGCACAACATCATGGTTTGGTCACAATCTCAATGCCTGCTTGCTGCTGCTCCAGTGTCTGCATGTGTGCAATAAATGACGCAGCTAGCAAGTCTGACAGCAGTGCGGCTGCAAGTGCCAGCGCAACAATCCAGCTCCAGTACTCGCCAGGACTGCTCTACTGCTTTCACCTGCCATATCGTTAATAATTGTACACATTCTGCTCGTTTGCAGCCATCTCACCTCACGCATTGCACCAAACATCAGCAGCGAGTAGGTGGCAATTGGCTGCCCCTTTAACTCCAAGTACTGCTTTGGGATGCTGGCACCCATACGCTTGCCCACGCCACCTGCCAGCAGCACTACGCTGACGGAGCCATCCGGGAGGCTCAGCTGCTCAGTGTTGTTGTTCCCTGACGGGCTGGCACGAGCTGCTACAGCAGCACGCTGCTGCTGGGGTGCTGCTGTACTGAACACGACCGGTCGGTGCGAGCAGCAGTTTGACGCAGGCACATTGATGGAAGTTTGTCTTATCACGGGTCCTTGAGTGGTGAACGGCACGAAACGGGCATGCCGCACCCTGCTTTGGGCCAGGATGCCTTGCTGCAATCGCATCTGGAGAGCCATCGCAGTGTAAACGCTGGCAAACGATTTCGCAATCCAGTTTCAATTGTGATCTAGCCTCGCTCTGCTAGATCTTCCAACCTAATCATACTCAGTGTCACCAGTCAAAAGGCCAGGGTACTGGCCAGCTGCAGACCGATTTTCGTTCCACAGGCCAACTTTGCAACACGCGCACTTAAAAATAACCACCACCAGTACTTGATGTGCTCGACACCCGCACGCTCCACGGTTGCACGGCGACGCAGTGCAACAGACCATGTCATGCATCAACAGCTGTTGCCACACTCTTGCGGAATGTGTAGCCACAAAGCTCTAATTTGCTGCAACAAAACACTCATTTGAGTCCATTTTCAGGCCTCTGTACAAAGCAGCAGCACTCTAACCCAGCATGAAATCAAGCAAGCAAGCAAGCAAGCCAGTCACTGAGTGACTCTGAGAGTCACCCCCCCTGTAGCCCGCAGGATTGTTGCACGTCAGACTTATGTTAGAAGCATTGATACCAATCACAACACATATATACCGCTAAGTGACATGTGCACGTGCACACAGCTGTGTACTGTTTCACACGCTGTTACTAATTGTCACTAACAGACCATCCAACACGAATACAGTACATGCATTGCAGGTGCGTAGCTTGCTTTACATGGGTTCCGTCTAAATCCGCTCTTTGACATGTCTAGCAGCTGTACTTCACAGTGAACTTCGAGCAAGTGGCGCAGGCTGCAGGAGTGCCAAACCTCACCGCCCCCCCTTCCAGTAAAGCAAGACTAAGCCACAAGGGGTCATCCTAGCACCCCCAACACATCAAAAACTCCAAGCAAAAACCCACCAAGGCAGGCAAGCCAACCACTCCAACAGCCAACGCACAGCCTGAGAACGCTAAAGTGCGCAATCTTGATCGGGACCACCAACCCTGCACGGTGCAGCACTCTGGCACTGCAGGCAATGCTGCTCATGCACGCAACGCTGGTCAACCCACTGGACTGCTCCAGAGATGCATTGATGAGCACTTCCCTTGGGACATCATGGGTGTTCTGTAACGAAAGAGCCCCAACACAAACAGGCGGTAGAGCAGGACAACGTTTCCCCATCTGACATGCGATCCATGATCATCGTAGTACCTCAGGCCAACAATGCCGAGCTTGTTCCGTACATGCCATATGATCTGCCATATGGTTGACAAACCAGTCTTAGGCATGGCACTCTGTATCAGAATCAGATGTTCCAAATCAACTGTCAATGCACCCACACGCACACACTGCAAACATACACAGACACACTCACTCACACAGGTGCTGACTTCACAGAAAAAATCGGGCCGATACAATCGGCGCTTGGCAAGCGCCTGACAACAGCGTACTCATCATGCACTGGGAGTGCACCGCAGTCAATCATACACAAACTCAGTTGGCTAACGCCACTCAAGAGGCCCTGCCAAGTGCAAGAAAACAGCCGCCGCCTGCAGAATCAGGCGGCCAGGCTGTCTCGTCACAAGCAGTTGTGCTGCCAGCATATAGCAGGGTGCTCTATACCTGGAGTTGGCTCGAGCTGCTGATTTGCTTAACCATTATGCTGTCACCAATCATGGTGATAACAGCCAAACAGCGGTGCCCAGGGGGAACAGATCATGCTGCAGCCCACTAAAAAGCTGTAAAGTGTGATGCGTTCAAAGTGGCACATCCACTGCCTGGCAGCAGCGCACAATGTGGCTGCAGCCCAGATACTTTCGGACAGAAGCCCAAACCCTGCACCCATAGCTCTGTTATCAACACAGAGTGATATCCCTGAACTGTCAGCAGTGCCTCATTTGGCAGAATACAAATCAATCACCGATATGCTGATTGTTCACCCTGACCACCAGAAACAGAACCTGAATCACCAGGCAAGCAGAGACAGCTGGCATTGGTAGAGCTTTGCTTGTGACATATTTTTGTCAAGATTGTGCAATGAGCCAGTCAGGAGCTCTCGGGTAATACATTTGCCGGCTCGCTAAACATCTCGCTCCATATTCTCCTTCACGCCTTTTTCAACGAGCGAGTTGCTGCAGCCTTTGGGATTGAAGTGCCCACCCTTGCATCTATGGCAAGGTACTTCAAGTTGGGTACAGATAAAAACACTCACACACAGATGCGGAGCATGAGCCTCTCACGAGCGTGACTTCCATGCACATAACACGCACCAAGGCCAATCTTTGACTCTCTATGTATACGGTATATAGTGACTACAGCTGTCCAAGGTTCGCTGCAGCAAAATGGCTTCCTGAGCATCTCAACTTTTGTAGAAAGTTTGATTTTTCCTCACGTGCTCTTCCCCGCAGCCTTGGGGCTTGAACTGGCAACCCTGGCATCTGCGATGATGCAGGTGGCAGCAGGCTGCTGCCCTGCACCTGGTCCTGCATTGGCAGCATCTTCATGGTGAACTTCGTCATCTTCATCCTCGTCTTCATCCTGCAGCCGGTGAGGCTGCCTGGGCATGAAGAAGCCGTTGATCGCTGCAGCAGCATGCGTGGTTTCGGCAGCGCAGCAGCAGTGCCAGAGAAATGTTCAACTTTGAGTAAGCAGAGCAAAGCCTGCACGCACACGGATGGTTTCTGCTGCAGGCACATAGGTCACTGACGATCGTACCTGCGGTAGGGTTGAGTTTATGGCTTGCCAGTGCACGAATCCTGCATGAGTCATGCACATCATGGGGTCATTGCGATGGCTGTCGCATGGTTTGGCTGGCCTCAATGGCAGCAGCAGCATTTCATCCAAGCGCACCTGTAAGGATCGGCAAGTAGACACCCTCAAGTGACTCAGTCTTGCTGCTCTCAAACGTGCAGTTGGCCTTATCCGTTGTGTTGCTGGCGTTCACTGCGGTGGCACCAGGCAATGGCGCTGCCAAGAGCTTGCGGCCATTCTTCTTTGACGATGGCGGTGGTGATGTCAATTGCGTTGGTGATGATGGTGAATTGAAGCACGTGTTGTTGCTGTCATCCAGCACACAGATGGTGGGTGTTGTGACAACCAAACTGGCGTTGACTGCAACTTTGATGGCACCTGTAAACTCTGCTGCAGCATCATTGAACCTGGTGACATTAAAGCAGGTCCAGAAGAGCTCTCCTGCAAGGCTACTGACATCTGCAGAAGGATCTGTTGGGGTGAGCACAGCTGTCAAGCTGTGTACTCGACTGGTCCTGATGCTGCTGGGCACCACACATCAGCACCCAAGGTGACGGCAGTGATGCCGCCGGCTGGGAAAGAGCAGCCCTCATACCAAGCGGAGGCCGCCTTCTCTGGCAACGCGCGAGGTGTCAGCGTAGAGCATGAGGCTGCTGCGTCAGCTGCTGAGATTGCAGCCAAGTTGTTGACGATCCAGGGCCGATTGGTGTCCAAGACAGTGCTGTTTGCTAGCAGTGCCAGCATCGGTGTAGCTGCTGCTGGTTGCTTGTTGATTGCTTGGGCAGCCTGGTTGAGAATAGGTACCAAGCCCGTGGTGTTGAACCCTGCGCCTTTCAGTATCTGCAGGGCGTCGAGTGCCGCTTCTGACATCTGCACAGCGTGATCTTTGGAACACATCTGTCTGGCATTAGAAGACACAGCCACCTGCATCATGTAAAAGGTGCGGTGTCCCAAAAGCGACTCGCGCTCCCGGGCACGCACCCTCCAACTCCTGTGCTTTGGGCCCGGCTGCTGCTGCCCCTGTGGCCTCTTGGTGCTGCCGGCTGCTGCCGCTGACTCTTGCGCCGCCACCTTTGCAGCTGTCTTGATGGTATCCTGCCGGATTGTCTGAAACACCGTGCCAGCATTTGGCATGAAGTCTGCATTTCAAACAGTGGGAACCGCAGGGAGGCCAAAACCAGGTGATGGTGTTGAGTAATGCAGCTGCTGCAGCAGCGGGAATGCAAAACTTGGTAGCTAGACACCGCCTGCGGTATGCAATCTTGTCAGCAAGGCCCCATGCCTGCTTTCACACCTCATTACACTATGTCTGGGTTGCCCACCAGCTGCTTAGTCAGGAGCTTAGGGGAGCATACTTTGACACAACATAGGGGCAGGCTGGAGTCCCAAAGCTGGTGCCACCAGCCTGGTGGCTGCAGTGCATGCCGTGTGCCATGAAAGTGGTACATGGTATTCAGCGTGATGCACGACGCCTGCAGTATCTTGATGCACTACAAAGAAATCTGTAGCAGCTGCATTGCTTAGCAATGGTGCACACAACTTACATCCTACGATGATGGTGACGATGGGCCAGTAGGCTTTCTGGCTTTTGTCCTGATACTTGGCTATCATGTAGAAGCAGAAGCCCAGTGTGAGGACGGAGATGAACACTTGGCTGAAGAACATGATCCATCGCCATTTGACCCAGCTCCATTTGTTCAGTCTGTGGGACAGCACCTTTGTCACCTTCATGAAGTCAAGGCCTTGCAAGGCCAAGCAATTGCTTGACGTCACTGCCAACATAGTGCGTGTACTGTGGTGTACTCATGTGCACCTGCAAGCGACAGCAGTATGATGGTTAGCATGTTTCTGAAGTCGATGTCACCTACAGCATGGTCTGCTCGTGCCTATGCAGTGGCACTGCCTGCAGTCGCTGCTGCACTCAGTCGCTGCACTGCAGCCAGTGACTGGTACACCACGAGTTGTACTCAACTGGGAAGCGTGGTGACACCAGGTTGCTGAACGATCTATACCCTAACCAGTGCGATGAATCAATGCCTCAGTACGCCCGGCTGCGCATGTTTGACAGGCAATAGAGTTACCTGAGCGGAGGCTTCCGCACCAGCGTGCTTTGTTGACAGGCCTTCACCTCTTCACAATGAATCACTGCAATTTAGGTACGCCTAATTGCTAACGTGTCGGTGCTCGCTGCCAATGCGTCACCGCAGCATTCAAGGCGAGCCCAGGCTGTTGTGCGTGTCCGACTATGACAGGGTAGGAAGGAAGGCACAATCACTGAGCTCTGCGCGTATAAGCGTTGATTACGCTTTTCTCTCTACACACCCATACGATATCTGCTGCACGAACGGAGGCCTTGCTGAAACGTTACGAGCCAAAAGATCATGCTAGGCAGTGCGTGCCACCTCACCACATTGATCATGTCCGTCTCTTCAACGACAACACCGACGTTCACCTTGACGTAATATCAATTACAGCTTGAACTGATCACAACTGCATGACCCCAGCAGGGCAGCTGTCAACCAACTATCAGTCAGGACTGTTTTTAGTCACAAGGAGCAAACCCCTTCTCATCATCAATAATGCTCGAGCGCCAAAACTGCAAGCAGAATCTGCTGCCAGCAAAGCTCGTGCCTAGCTGCAAAGATGCAAATAGTCTACTATACCATATGTCAAAGAGCGGATTTAGGCGGACCCCACGTGAAAGCAAGCATATGAATCAAGAGTTCGATGGTGCTGCACTGCAAAGGCAATGCCTTGCCTGCAGTGCACAACATGCAATCTGCTCATGCTGGAAACTCAACGATATTTGAAACTTGCTCAAGCTCCGCCTGCAACACCAACAACATTATTACAGACTGCTGGCGACGCAGCATTGATGCAGCACATCTGATGACATGTACGACACCAGGCCGACTGCCAATATACAAATACAGCAACGTGCACACTTGGTTGCCTTGTCCCCGTCAGCCTTTGAGCAACAACACCAACACCAATGAATGGAGAAAGTTTTAGGGTATAGTCAGGGTCAGGAGGGAAAATGACCACACACACAACAGTACAAGCACCTACTCCTACCCTGCCTCAACCTGCCCTGCAGGACCACCCCATACCACCCTGCCCCTCCCAAGTATCTGCTGCACCTGCAAACCCCTACCCACGCAACACCCACGTAACACGCTGCGTTGGCCGCCTCAAAGCTTGCCAGTGCCTTTCGTCGGCTAGCAAACAGCTGCAGTCAACTGCAGCGACTGTGGCGCCAACAAGCTGCTGCCACTTGCTGCCACATGCTCTACAAAATCAGCAGAACCTCCACAGCGGCTGCAGTTTGAAACTGCTCCCCACCCCCAAACAAGCTGCGGCAGCTGCACACTTTGCCGTCTCACAGCTTGGCCAGCGTTTTTGGTCTGCTGGCAATCAGCTGGTCCACCACCTGCGGCTCTGCCAGAGTAGAGGTGTCACCCAGCTCATCTAGCTGGTCTGCTGCAATCTTGCGCAGCACGCGGCGCATGATCTTGCCGGAGCGCGTCTTGGGCAGCCCAGGCGCCTGCAGAGAGCAGAGGCAAGCATACATTATGTCTTAGATTCATTACAGTTCTGCTGCAATCTTGCGCAGCACGTGGCGCATGATCTTGCCAGAGCGCGTCTTCGGCAGCCCAGGCGCCTGCAACAGGGAAGCAGCAAGCATACATTCAAATGAATCAGGTTACATTCACATTACAGGTCTGCAGCAATTCTGCGCAGCACGAGGCGCATGATCTTGCCCGACCGCGTCTTGGGGAGCCCAGGCGCCTGCAGAGAGCAGAGACAAGGATGCATCACGTTACATCAGATTACATACATTGCATTGCATTACAGGTCTGCTGCAATCGTGCACAGACCGCGCCGCATGATCTTGCCTGAGCAATTTGAAAAGCAATAGCGTAGTGCGACTGGCTACAGCTACTGTTGAGACAAGTTCAGACTATTGTTGACTCTGTTTTGTCGTATTACATGGAAAGCGACGCGTTTCGGGCTCTTCACCCTTCATCAGGCTTCAATCCTGTGAACACGGACAGAATCAACAAATACTCGCCATCAGAAGCACACAACAGCAGGGTGCAGGTTTTTGGGTGAGGTCACAGGCCATGTTGCCAGTGGTTCGAACCCTGTACAATACTGCACTGCAAAAGCAAACCATGAGGTCTTGATGATGAACACAGGGTGAGAGCCACTGGCAACATGGCCAGTGACCTCACCCAAAAACGGCCAGTCAGTGACTGGCCTTTACTAAGAATGGTGCAACGCTGTGTGTGTGTGTGGTGCCACCAGGACGTTGCAGGGCTAAAGTTCTGCTCTAATTGAGCTGTGCAACAGATGCTGCCACAGCACTGCGCGGCGCTTCTCTTGCAGGACAGCTGCAGCGCTCACCACCCGCCTGTCGCCTGCTTTGCCGCCCTTGCCAGTTCTGTTACGTTGCCAATCTCCCCAGCATACATGTTCTCGCCATAAGCATTCAGAGAAGGCGGGCTGTGTTCAAACTTGCCGCGCCCGGCCCATGTTCTTGCGGCTGCTGCTAGCTCAGCATCCCAGGTCAAGTTGCCGACACCATGCAGCGCACGGAAGGTGTTGTGGCGGTTGAGCATCTGTAGGTAGAGCCTAGGGATCGTCACGTTCTGTGTCGTGTTCTGTGCGATGACTACTGTTCTCTGAGGGGATGGATGTGAGCTCTGGTCAGAGCCGCGGAGTTGCGTCGGTGCCACCGCTGGCAACACCACACTGCGTCGCTTTGAGTTGCCTTCATCACCTGCTACTGCGCATGCGGCACAGGAAGGAATGCCAACGCTGTGATGTGGCGCAAAGAAGGCACATAGACGTGGATGAGCACTCAGATAACATGGCAGCAGGTAAATGGCGACAAAGCAGCTGCTTGCCAGCAGCAGCTGCAGAGCAGAGCCAAGCTTGATAGTCTGAGGCGTACTGTGCCTAGCTTGTGCCCATGGAGGCACCTCTTTGCTGACCTGTTTTGCTGCAAAATTGAGAAGGCTGGTTCATGGTGCTACTAGCAGCTTTCTGCGCCTACCTTGCACCAGGCTGGAGCTGCTCACAACGGAGATGCTGCAGCACAGCAGCGTCAGCACCAGCAAGAGCGGTACCTGGCATGCTGGCCTCGCCATCCTGCAGCTGTGCAGTATGTGTCAGCGAAAGAACATGTGCTGACAACGGTGGGACTGCTTCTGTGCTGTTTACGAAGCATGGCGATGCGAGATGCCCGTCGCAGTGCAGAGGCACCTCGCATCCAAGCTGCCGCTTGCTAGCACTCGCCAGCGGTCAGATGATCTTAATGTGCGTACGATAGGCACATTACAAACCGTATCGGCAATAGCCTGAGCCTAACGTTGAGTAGGCTCACCGTGCTTGTATCGTCCTCTGCTCCTTGGCAGCCGTTTTTCGCCAAGCGGTCCAAGCTCCTATTGCATGCGCATATGCTATATTACGAACTTTGATTTATTATTGGCGTACGGGCTGTTGTACAGGTACGAGTTTGTTCACACCTGCAGCAACTGTGTCACTTTGGAGTTCAAACGAGTGCGCACTCCAGCATGCTGGACAAGCCACGACCAGATCACCGCAGACACGACTCACATAATGGCTTTGCTGCTACAGCATGATACCGCGCAAAACATACTGCCTGAAACCGCAACATAGCAGTTACTGGCACACGATCAGTGGGCCACTGCTGAACCAATTGGGCTGGAACCTGCTGCAGCTGGCAGCCTGAGCGCTGATTGGGCCTGTGCTGCTGCAATCCTGTACAATGTAAACCAGTCATCTGCACAATTGTGTGATGCGGAACGATCCCCTGATATAAATGCACGCCTTAAGGCTTCTTCAATGGTGCCAGCTACGTAGCTATACAGCAGCACCGTGACACCTCCAATGCTTGAAGCATCATGCCAAAGAGCGGATTCAGACGGAACCCATGCATAGTGTGGCTGTGCAGCCCGAGTTGGTGTAAAGCCTAATAGTCAGGCTGATGCGGCAGAGATGCAGAGCAAGACACTGGCATGTACACCAGTGAGCCCTGCCATTGGAAGCCCTACTGATTGGCCTTATAAGCTGCTGTGACACAACACCATCGGGCCTCAGGCCTTATGCCATGGCTGGAATGGGTGATATGCTGATTATGGGGCATGCAAACATCATGAATATCGTAGAGGCACTTGGAAACGAACGAAACACCATAGCAGCCGTCACATGGAGACACGTGTGGTGAACATGTGACTCACAGTGCTGAACACTCATCGACTGACATGAGTGACAACTGTGCCAGCTGGCACCAGCACAACACAACAACAGCAAGTATGTGTGAGCCACAAAGCTCTGCTGAAAGCCGCTGCAGCCATGCAGCGCTGCATGGGGGGCTAGCCCTACTCCTGAAGAACTGGGTGAATGATTACGCGAGATGCTCAGCGTAAGCAGGGCCAGCAGTACTGCCAATAGTAGGCAGTGCAATTATGTAGCGGCACATGAAGATGCATCCGCTGTCATGACGATGCATATATTACCAGCATTCAACCAGCAACCATGCGCATATTACACGGCTTGCTGCAAAGCATGCGCTGTGTACCATAAGCAGAAAGTTATTGCCAATGGCAATGGCTGAGGCGCCCCATAACCTATAATTAGAGTATGTAGTGCGTGGCATGATTTGTAACACATTCAGCAAAGAACCCCATGCTGCACAATAAAGCATCCCTTTACTGCTTGCCAAGCAGTCCAGTCGCTTGCTACATTTTATGCACTGTATAGCGTGCTATGTATCAAGCGGGGCATCAGCCGATGCCTAAACATTGGACACATGATGTTTTGATGGTGTGGTTGTATCAGACGCTGTGTCACAAACTGCTGCAAGCCGAGCAAACATGCTGCCATGACCAATAAACGATCTGCATAAGACCTGATAGCAATTGAGTTGATGATACCATCATGGAGCAAGCCAATGGTGATGAGGCCGTCATACATCCGAGGCTGCAGCTGCAGCAGACACATCAAGGGCCGGATGCTGCAGCGGTTTCAATGGTGGCAGCAGGTGCTGCTGCTGCTGCCCTGACAGCAGCGCGGCTGCGGCGGAGTGGCAGTACATTCAGCCTGTAGCTGCTTGCACCGCCAGAGTTGCCTGCAGGGAAGTAGTTGCAGACCACAATGCCTGCATGGCAGCAAACAACACCAGCAGCAGCAATAAATCGATGATCCAACTACACATTTATTTTAGCCGCCGCAGCAGCAGCCAAACGAGTGGGTATCACCAGCCGACAAGTCCTTTGCGTCAACAGCCGGCAAAACATGCGTTTGGATGAACATTGTGCTGCACTGCAGTTGCTGCACTGCAGCTGCCATTATAACTTGTGGTATGTGCAGCCAGCTAGGGGCTGCAGCGCACCGTGACGCTCACGCTGGTTGCACTGCAGTTGCTTAGCGTCAGCTGTTACTCACCTCCGAGCGGCCATCCATTCAAGCCGGGGCAGGATGCTGCAAAGCATCCCAGTTTGGTGGTTGACTTCCACACAACAGCAGTGAAGTGGCCGGTTTCAAATGAGAAACCTAAGGAACAGAGCAAGTGGCAGTGGACCAGCGTTTCAGGTCACCTGTGGACAGGCTGTGTCTTTTTTGTTTTCTGACAACAGGGCATGGTTTACTCTGCTATGTGCAGCTGAACAGCTGACACCAGGGTATCAAGTATGGATTGTCTCTATGTACAGCAATGGATTTCCATCCGACGGTGGAATGCCAGCTCCTTGCTGGCCAGTTGTGCGCACTGGTTGAGACATTTCTGTGTACGCACTCTCACACATGCATGTGCAGTGCAGTCAAGTTGTTGCTGACCGACCATTGCAACAACTTCAGAGGACAGCAACATCTGCAACGCAATGTTTCAGTAGTGGTGATTAGGCTGCAGGCATGCACCTCTAGCTACCAAAACAACCTACAATCAACTGCAGTGTTCCACGCACCAGGGTTGTTGAAGTTGTACTTTGAGACCTCTGCGTACCTGAAGCACCAGGAAGGACAGTAAGCACAACAGTCAGTCAAGTACATCATGTGCATGACGCAACTCGTGATGTGTTTGTGCGTTGTATGACCAAGCAGCTGCATAATATACTTGAGGTTGCTGGATCCGCCAATGCTGCGTCACTGTCGTACAGCAGCAGATGCAGCAAGCCTGAGCAGCACTGGCCGCACAGCGCTGCGTCACTGTTGTTGCTGGTGCATCAGGGCCAGGTGCAGCGCACTGCGTACAACAGCACCGGGAGTGAAGTCCATGCATGCTTCCATGTATCGTCGTTTGAGCCAGAACCCAGTGTCTCGTGTGTGCAGGTGCAGCCAGCACAGCATGCACGCAAGTGCTGGCAGCAGCAGCAGCACGCCGCTCCCCGGCACATCAGGCCCAACACATGAACCGCTCACCAATTGGTTGTTGCCATCATTGCAGCCCTGGGTAGGTCTGCCGCACTATTAAGCCACATGGCAGACAGATTTTCCCCAATGTTCCAGCCAGCTGCCGGATTGTGTGCAAACTTGCAACCCCTGGCCCAGATTCTTGCGGTTGTAGCGAGGCCTGCATCCCAAGTCAAATTGGCTGCGCCATGACGCGCACGTAACACGTTATGACGGTCCAGCATCCGCTGGTACAGCGCTGGGACGGCTGTTTGTGCGATGTCAGCACTTGCAGCTGCGGTGACCTGGTCCTGAGAGGTTGGATCAATCTGATTGGGATCTGGCGACTCTTTGCGCTGCAGCGGTGGCAGCTTCATACTTGGAAATTGGCCATCTTCAGCTGTCTCTGTTGCTGCACACAAGCAGAAGCGCCAGCCAGTCAGCAAGCCTTGCTCTACGCACACTGCGGCAATGTGCCGCAACTTGCACTTGAGGTGCAGAGATCATTGAAGGACACCAGCGATCAGATGTACCGTACATCATGACTTGGGACAACTGCTACCTGTCAAGAAGCTGCATGTGCAAGGAACGCGCATGATGTGCACATGTACATGTGCTGCTGCAGCTGGCACAGCCGCACCCTGATGGCATGCCCAGCTTGATAAAAGCCGCTATTACAATGTAGAATGTGCTTTTGATATCATGGTCGTCTGAAACACTGCAAACAGCAGAGCCCCATGTTACCTTGTGCCAGGCTTCTTGCAGAGCTGCTGCAGCTGCAGCAAAGTAGCAGCAGCAGCAACAGGTGCGGCACCAGGCATGCTGGCTGGGCTAGGGTCACTGGCCTTGCCATCGTTTCCCGTCTGCATGACACAAACGCCGTCGCTCAATTGTAAGTCCAGCACGATGGTGAATGCGCTCAGCATCATGATGTACGCGTCGTCGTGGAGAGCTAGTACGCATCCAGGAGGGTTGCTTTCAAGCATTGGCGCACCATCCTAAAGTTCGTGTAATAGTGTCACCAATAAAGCCATAGAACAGCGCTCGTGAGGCTCCGCACCTTGCGTAGACCTTACTGCTATCGTCTGCTTGAAAGCCCTTGTTCAAGCTGTGCTGTTTTACTGTACAGGGACTCAAATGGAGGCACCTTTGGGACACCCAGAGTAGCACAGCACATATCAGCAATGCTCGCCGGACAGGCGCGTGGCGCTATATAAAGGCACTGGGTCAATGCTGCACGCAGTGACAAGCACAGACGCATGCGACACTGTCATACCCCTCAATGGAACAATTATCTGTAACGAATACTGATTTGATGCACGATTGATGGCGAGGATGCTGCTCTCAGCTCCTGGTTTGCAGTACCATCAGCGTGTTGGCTGCATCGCTGCTAGGATCACCTTCGAGTACTCAACAAATAACCTTATTACACTTTCTGCAGTTCGACGTGCAAGCTTCAAGGCTCTCACCGAGAGCTTTTCGGCGAGTTCGCAACGGGCCGTTTCGATTGCGCACCCCACAGCCTTCACTGGGCAACAAAGCGTCACGTCGATAAACTGATGTAATTGAGTAAATATCAGATTGTTGCATGACTGTTGGTCCTGACAGCTGCCCTGCTCACTAGTGTCACCAGTGACAGCAGGTGCAACAGCAGGCCTGGGAGCAGGAGCTGTCTCCAGAGTCCGGATCGCTTCACCTGTAGATGCTGTTTGTATTCCCATGAAAATCCACAAGATTTTAATTGAACCTCGATTGGCAGGAAAAAGCAGCAGTAATAATGAAGTTTGCTGTGGCATGCCCAGCTACGTTGCTCTCAATGTGTGCGCTAGCAGCAACTGCATGGACACACACGTCTGCGACTGCAACTGTAGTTTGTCAACAAAAATTTTCTCTTAGGCTATCTCTTGCGCCGGTTGATGAGATCGTGCCATGCTTTGTTGTTCTTTGGTGTTCAAGGCCGAACATTATGGTCTACAACTGACACTGCCTGCTCCAGCGGTACAACTGCACCTGATGCTACTAGAGCGGCAGCCGGGAATTGAACTTCAAACGCAAATCGATGTTATGCGCACACACCTTGTCTAGGTCCCTGCGAACACGTCTGAGACACTTTGCAGGGTGGAGGCACTAGATCGCCCTAGATCGCTACGTTTGCTACGTTTCTACCGAATACGTGCAAAGGTGGCAGTTTGAAACATGGAGCAGTTGGTCGCCCAGGCGGTGGCAGGCGCAGAAGCAGCGCGGGCACAGGCTACTGCTGCTCTGCTGACAGCCTTGAAGAAAAGAGACCTGAACGTGCTCGGCTTGGTGAGCCAAAATGTTGAACGGGACAGCACTAGATTGAAATGAGTTTCAGCGATGATGGACCTCGAGTTCTTGGTTTGAAGATCATGTTGCCAGTTGGCTGCTGGCGTTGTACTGCTGCTGCTGCCACGCTGATGCTTCTGCTGCGTTCATTCAGGTGACACTCTTGAAGCGCCCACTGACAGATGACATGGATCACGAAGGCAGAGCAAATGCTGTGCATCTGCTGTCCACAGTGCGTTTGCGGCGCGGCAGCTGCTACCACATGCAATTGAATGCATGTGCTGTGCAGCTGGCGCAGTAGGAACGAGGGCATCATTTCATGCGATTGCTGGGGTTGTGTTTGATTAAATGACACTCTGTACCATCACAACTGCAATTGCAGACCAGCCGGTGCTTTTTATTAGTCACTTTTTGCCACGCAGACAATGCAGAAGCTGTTGCATGGGCTGCGCAGAGCATGGCGCACACGCCATTGCCCCTGCCTTCATGGGACTAGCAACAGCTTATCTTGGCTCCTCTTGGCTTCTGATTTGGCAGCAGAAGATGTGCTGTAGCAAGCTATGCAGCAGTGCTGCTGCCAGGTGCCACGCTGCTGCTGTCAAGCCCCCGCTGCTTGTGCTGGGCTGATGCACTGCATCCACCTGTGCTGTGCTGCTGTCTGTGCTGCTGCTGCTGCTGCTCAGGTTGCTATGGAAGCTCCAGAGGCGCTGCTAGTGCATGATGTTGGCGTCATTGCAGAATTCTTGGCAGCAAAGCTCAAAGACTGGTGAGCGCAACGGCACCCATAACACATGTAACATGCTTATACACAGCATTCCATTCAAAGGTGCGCCGCTTGCCTTTACCTGGTTTCCAGGATCCGTCTCAATCTGTTGTATGACATACGTATGGGTCCTCAAACTGTCTCTGTCTCCCCCCCCCCCACCTAGCAGTGGTGCTCTTTTCCAAGAAGTGCCCTGCACTCCTGCAAGTACATGTCATGCAGGTAGAGTGCCGCACTATCAACGGGTGCTAGACTCTTGTGTTTCACTCAGGTGCTTGCTCCACGTACAAGCAGTACTACTAGTAGTAACAGCTTCCAGACGCGTTTCATCCCTGCAACGTCTTTATGACATGCACCCCTGCACCCCATGCTGCACTGCAGGCGCTATGTAACTGCTACAACTAGAAAAACGCCCAAGCGCGCCTCAACCTTGCAATCTTTGTCTGAAATCACCACATGCTGCACTGCACTGCAGGCGCTGCGTAACTGCTGCTGCACCGGGCTGCACAGCGCTGCTGCACAGCCACAAGCAGCTGCAGCAGGCCCCCGGCAGTGCAGCTGTTACTAACAACAGTGTTGCACAGCTGAGTGAGCAGGCTGCAGTGGGCCTGGTGCAGCAGTTTGTGGGCGTACACGTGCAGGGCTTGGACTTCAAGGGGCGCAGCGCGTGCTATCAGCTGCTGCTGGAAGTGCTGGAGGTGTGTCATGTATGGAAGGGCCCATTCGTGGCAGCTGCTGCTGCTGCTGTTATGCGTTGTTCGATGTCGTCAGTTCCGTCAGTAGTAGCGACACATTGCTGGCAGCAAGGTTTATGTTGACGGGAGAGCAACCGCCAAAAAATAAAACGCACTGCTGGCATCCTGGGCACCTGCCAGTGGAGGCACTGTTGCACAGACGGTAGCAAGTACCTTACGCTTATGCCTTGGAGATCAGCACACACTGGCGTAACTGCTAGCTGCGGCCTTACATGCTGCTTGCTCCATATACTTGCCACGGTTCGAACACAAGCGAGCTCCACTGATGTGCTGTTGTTTGCAGGGCCCGTATGGTGTGGCTTGCGCTGTAGCAGGCGTTGACCTGGTGTCCTTCACTGCGCTGTCAATGGAGAACGAGTCGGACCCGCGCTGCCTGCTGCTCTCGCTGAAGTGCGTCAAGGTGAGGAAAGCATACGCCTTTTGCAGCAGCAGCAGCTACTGGCGGTCGCAGCGGTGACTGGCAGCAGCAGCGGTGGCTCGCAGCAGCACCCGTGGCTGGCAGTCGCCAAAACTGTCGCATGTGTCTCACCTGCTGCACCGTATCTCCTATCACATAGGCCAACAAACCCTTCTTGTGCTGTGTGCCTGCAGGCTGTCGGGGCGCTGTACTGCTGCCCAGCGCTTTTGCATGTGTCTCATCTGCAGCACTGTATCTCCTATCACAGAGGCAAACACACCTTCTTGTGCTGTTCCTGCAGGCTGTCAAGGCTCTGTATTGCCGTCCAGCACTGTTGCATTTGTCTCACCTGCTGCACTATATCTCCCATCCCATACGCCAACAGAGGCCAACAAAGTTCCTTGTGCTGTCTCTGCAGGCTGTTGCGGTGCTGTACTGTCGTCCTGTCGGCTGATCAACAAATCTATGTGCCTGTCTGCCTGTGTGCCTGCAGGCTGCCGGGGCGCTGTACTGTCGTACTGTCAGTTGATCAACAAATATGCGTGCCTGTCTGCCTGTGTGCCTTCTACTGTGCCTCTATCAAAGAAGGCCAACAGAGGCCAACAAAGCTTCGTGTGCTGTGCCTGCAGGCTGTCGGGGCGCTGTACTGCCGTCCAGAGCTGTCCAACGTCTCCCATCTGGACGACAATCTGGAGGACCTTTTTGACATCGGCATCTGCCCCTACTTCCCGATGATGTTCAAACCTCCGAAGGACAACCCTGCAGGCATCACTCGCGAGCAGCTGCTTGGACATGTGGTGGAGGCAATGGGCTGCTGCCCGCAGTTTGCTGCGCTGGCGATTCCGCTGCTGAGTGAGAAGTTGGGATCAGCGCTGAGGTGTGTACACATGGGTCAGCTGTTGATCTGTGTGCCTGTCTGCCTGTTCAATATATGGACTGTTGTACTGTTCAGTCATGGAGGAGTGTGTGTGCTGTCTGCCTGTTCAGTATCTGTGCCTTTGCAGGCACCGCTACACATTCAAATAGGCAGTGTGCAAACAGTTCGCGTACTATGACACTGCAGCGAGGGACTCACTTCACCTCCGAAGCCTCACATCTTCCTGTTGTGTGCTGCTGTGCTGCTGTGCTGCTGCTGCACTGCAGCCAAGCCAAGGCTGATGCGCTGCTGGCGCTGCCTGCATGCTGCAAGGCGTGGGGCGCTGCAGCAGTGAAGCCACTCCTGCAGGCGGTGAGGGCAGCGCAGGGGTCTTCAGGCACTTTATAAACCCATGGGCTTTCCCCGTGCACTGCAGCTGCAGCTGGCATGGCTGTCGCAGCTGGCATGTTTTGTGTGTTCTGTATCTGTATTGTGCAGCTCTGTTTGCTGTGTTATAGGTGGAGTGCTTCATGCTGCTTGGAGTTTACTGATGCGCCTGCGCATTCGCAAATACTGCCGCAGACACACGGACATAGTGTTCGAGTCTTGCTCTTGTGTGCTGGCCTGCTTAGTTACATGTGCACATGCTCCTGCATATCCGCAGGTGTGGCTGATGCTGAAAGCAGAGCTCATGGCACCCGCAGCAGCAGACGGCTTACTTCCAGATCAGCTAACCACCAAACACACCATCGCTGCAGATGCAGCAGCAGCACTGCAGGAAAGCACAGCAGCGTTAGGCCCTGGTTTGTTAGACAGTCAAGTACTGTCTGATGTGGCAGTTGAGGACCTGCAGCAGTACCTTGGGCTGGTCAACCCTCCCTGGTCAAACGTAACAAGTGATGAGTCAGCAGCAGCTGCGGAGTGGGACTTGCCAGAGAGGGCGCAGAGGAGGCTGGCTTGCATTGCAAGGATTGTGGCTGCGGTAAGGTTTGATTGCCGCGTCTTCTGCATGCTGTATAGATCAGAAGCTGTCCTGCCTGGTGTTGCTAGACCAAATTTGCTGTCTTGGGGATTAGGGTTTGAAAGGCATTTGACCGCGCGCCCATGTATGGTACAATCTGCACAAACAGTATGCACGCCCCTGCATGTGCATGTGCTGGTACTTGACTCAGTGTTCAAGACGTCCTTCTTACAGTAATGCTGTGTACCTCTCTGCAGGTGGCGGCAGCGGGAGGCTCCAGCTGTGCTGCAGCATGCAAGGTCATCCTGCAGCCAGCAGTAGCAGCTGTCCTGCAAGACACAGCAGCAGCAGCACCTGATACACAGCCTAACACAACAGGCGCAGCTGCTGACAGCAGCAGCAGCAGCAGCAGCATGAAGTGTCAGCGGCCTCTGTTAGCCAACTGTGGTGTGCTGTGTGTCCTGTACAGCACCCTTGCTGCAGTAGCTGATGCTCTTGCAGGACCAGCAGCAGTAACTAACCCTTATGTAGAGCTAACAGCCCTAGTCCCTGACATTGCCACATCACTGATTAGGCTACAGCAGCTGGTGCAGCAGCAGCAGGCAGCTGCAGCAGCAGGAGACACAGCAGTAGATGCAGAGGCTGCGAACCAGCTGCAGCTCTGGCTGCTGCTGGTGTGGCAGCAGCTTCTGATATTGCCAGCCGCAGGGCTTGCAGGACTTCAGCAGCAGCAGCTTGACATCGCCACAAAGCAGCTTGTCAACATTGCACTTCATGGAAGCTGCATAGATGTGCAACTGCAGATGATGCTACCTGCGAGAGGTAGCAGTAGCAGCAGCAGCAGCGGTAACGCGCAGGCAGCAGCGGCAGCAGCACTGCAGCGGCTGGCTGGTGTGGAAGCAGCTGCAGACCCCAGTGCTGCATCCGGGATGCAGGCGTTGCAGCATCATGCTGCGCCAGTTCTGCTGGAGATGTTACAACAGCAAGGCAGCAGCAGCAGCAGCACAGATGCAGAGCTGCCCGGCAGGGCGTTGAGTCTGCTGCAACAGCTTGCTGGCAGCAGTGCTGCTGCAGCCTGGCAGGTGCTGCTGTGGCTGCAGCCGCTGGTGCTGGTGCAGGTGCAGCAGAGTGATTTGGTGAGTGATCCTGGCAGGCGATTGCGCTAGTTGTGCGTTACTTGCCTGCTCCATTCACACGTTTTGTAGCTGCCTAAGTGCTACGATCATCAAGCAGCATGGCAGCCCCATCGCACGATATGCGTCATCGTGAGTGATGTGGTTTCAATGGTGCACGCGCCTTGCAAACCTCACTCACTGCGGACTGACAGCCAACCGCATGCCCGTTTCTGCACTTGAGATAGTGCACACACAGTCACATGTGTTCGTCCACATGTTGCCTTGTCCCTGTGCAGGCTGCACTGTGCACGTTCCTGCCCATCTTGCACAGCCATTGCCTGCCAGCGTTGCCTGCAAGCTTGCAAGCAGCAAATTCAGCAGCGGCAGCATCATTCTGCGAAGCTTTCCTGCAGGCATGGCAGCAGCAGCAGCAGCAGCAGCAGACATGTGGCCATGCAGATGCCATGGACACAGAAGCCGCGCATACTACCTCCCTTAGCAGCAGCAGCAGCAGTGGTGTGGCTGATGCGCAGCTGCACAGTTGTCTGCTGCTGGGGTTGCTGGCAGCCCACTGCAGCTTAGAAGACCAGCAGCAGCTTGTCCTCACAGGTTGCGAGTGGGTTTCCACAGCAGCAGCAGCAGCAGCAGCAGGGGTTCACAGTCAGGGTGTTGGATCTGGACCAGTGTGTCTGGCTGCTGCTGTGCTTTGTGCTGCAAGGCCAGGGCT
Source organism: Tetradesmus lagerheimii (assembly GCA_902809745.2). NCBI lineage: Eukaryota > Viridiplantae > Chlorophyta > Chlorophyceae > Sphaeropleales > Scenedesmaceae > Tetradesmus > Tetradesmus lagerheimii. The sequence continues at coordinate 7,484 of CADDIJ020001091.1, read as the reverse complement.
GCTAACTGCACCAAGTGTTGTGGATTTGTTGGCTTCACTAGCGACCCTCAGCACAGTCAGCAGCAGCAGCAGTGCATTAGATGGCACCACTGCAGGCATTGCGCTGGCTTCTGTTGTACACAAGTGCTGTGCATACAATGCAAACCAGCGTACGCAACAGCAAGGCAGGAGCTCTAGCAGCGCTTCTGCAGGGGTGGTGGCAGTGGACGCACTGATCGCTGTAGCACTGCCACGGCTACTGGAGTGCTTGCAGCAGCCAGCAGCGCAGCAGCAGCAGCAGGCGTTGGGTGCTGTGCATGCAGCTTCATGGCTGTCACGTGGCTTGGCTCTGCAGCGGCACGATGGCTGGCAGCAGTGCATGCAGGCCGTGCTGCAGCTGCTGCTGCACGATACAGCAGTGACAGCAACAGATCGGCATGCTGCAGCCGCAGTGCATGCACGTCACCAGCAGCTGCTGTGGGCAGCTGCCGAGTACTTCACGGTTCTGATCGCTTCGCCAGCTGCAAGTTCAGCAGCTGTCAACAGATCCCTGAGTGCCAACAGCAGCAGCAGCGGCAACAGCAGCAGCGGTGCAGCCAAGTTGGGTCTGCAGCTGAGCTTGCATTGCTGCCTGAGGCCGTTGTGGCAGCAGAAAGCATTCATACTAGCTCTGCAAGCACTCGCAGATGCTATCAGCAGCCACCAGCAGGCTGCAGCAGCAGCAGCAGCAGAAACGCAACCGCAGGAGCAGCAGCAGCAGGGGTTGGGGCTGTGGCTGGCGGTTGCATGCTTGCTGAGCAGCGCACCACCAGCAGTAGCTGCTGCTGCCAGAGAGACCGCTGTGCCGCTGCTGCTGCAGTGCCTGGTACGCCTGATAGACGCCTGGCCTGTGCTAGCTGGCAGCAGCAGCAGCAACGGCCTAACAGCAGCAGCAGGTTCAGCTGTAGTGGGGCAACCCAGCGGGGCAGTGCGGCTGCTGCAGCTGCTGCACAGCAGTCTGTTAATGGTTGCAGACCTGCTTGTAACAGCTAGCCAGTCTACCGATCTCCTGGAGGCTCACATCAGCACTCTGTTAGATGTGCTGTGTGAGCTTGCGCGGCTACTACCTGTCGGCAGCAGCAAGCAGGTATCTTCCAGCTCTACACCTGCTGTGATGAACATGGCGGGTTGCGGCTTGACTGCTGCAGCTGCTGCTGCTGGTGGTGGTGGTGGCGGTGAGGGCAGCAGCAAGGAGCGAGCAGAGGTGGCAGCAGGAGCAGCAGCTGTGCGTGAGGTTGCGCTGATGTGCCTGACCAGTGTGATGGGGCTACCGTACCATCTGCTGCACCCATACAGGTGAGCTGGCGCACCTGTTTGGTCACCACATTGCAGGCTGCAGTATGGCTGATCATGTTGTTGTTGGTGCTGCGGTGGCACCGCAGGCCAGGGCAGTCTTGCTATGCATGACTTTGTAAGAGCACACGGGCCGCATGTTGCGTCACTGCAGAGATGCAAACATCATCAGCGTGTTGCCAGTGAAGCCATATACAGCTATATTAGCATTAGCATTAGCATAGCAATTCAGCATTAGCTTATATAGCATCAATGCCATTGGCCCACATCCTTGTGGAGCTGCACACAGAGACCTGTTCCTGCCAGGAAGCTGTGCCTTGTTGCAACATGAGTTGTGTGACCTGAGCAATGCAACCAGACGCAGTTCAACATATCCATAGTGTGATAAACACTCTACGTCAGATGTCAACCTGAGCTCAAGTGTTCAACTGCTGCACCATGCAGGCGTCAAGTGCTTTCAGTGCTGGCAGCTGCACTGGATGACGACAGGAGAGCAGTACGCAAGGCAGCAGTGGTGGCACGTACTGCTTGGACAGGTGCTCTCCCATTGAGTGACAGCAGCTGAGGGGTGCACTGCGCGTGTAATAGCACGGGCTGCATGTTTCCTGATGCTGGGAATGTTTTTGCGCGGTTTTCAGGCAATGCCGGTCAGGCACGGGCAAGGCTGCATCAGCTGCAGAGGACAGAAGCTGCATCACTGCGTCAATATTGTCTGTAGAAGCATTTCCTTGGCGGAGAGATGCTGTTTGATGTGGTGTTGACCAGTGTTCTGTTGCCCACTGGCTTGAAGTGTCCAGTGACATGTCTCAGACTCAAGTTGAGGTTGGAGCCACAATATTTTGTGCAGGGTGCAGGCATGCACAGTTGCGTCTGCTAGTAATTTAAAACGGGATTGAGAAAAAAACGCTTTGTCTCTTCACCACGTCCGGGGGCTGCTGACGTCAACGTTTGGCAGGTCTGCTGTGGTTCAGGGGTTGGAGTTCTTTGGGAGTGACCTTCATCCAGCTGCTTTTTGTGCACTTCCTGCTGTCACAAAGTCATCGGAGTCCTCGTTCTCATACACTTGTTGTCATAAGCTTTGTCTGCGTACTCAACACGGAGAGAGATAGCACTCTTGCTTTCCAGGCCTTGACAGGCCTGGCTCACTGCCGCCTGGACTGGTCCAGCGACCTGACCTTGGCAATATCATGAAGCGCACTGTTACGGCAAAAGATGAGTGCGCGGCAGCGGAGCCTGAAGCTAAGCGGGCTAGGACAGACGAAGCAGACGAAGCAGACACCGTGCTGGAGCTGGACGAGCACCAGTTTGAGTGTGTCATATGCTTTGGTAAGCTGATCGATAGCCTGCCACCTCAACCACACCAGCAAGGGACAAAGGACAATGGCCATGTGCCCCTGTCCTTTGAGCCCGGACAACAGCTTGGACTTGGACTGCCTGCCCGGATAAGCTCTTCAGCATCAGTCACTGGTCCTTGCACTACTTGCGGCCAGTGGCACAGCTGACATGGCCACTGTCCTACGTCACAAGTGCATGGTACCTGTCTGCAGCTGCCTAGCATGCTCTAACCACCCCCCGCATCCAGGTACTAGTGCAGAACGTCATAACATTTGGTCAAACTGTTGCTGCTGCCACCTTCACTCCTGACTGTCTGACCGCCTGCAAACCCCTGCTTACTGTGCAGATCTGCTGGTTGACCCTGTGGTGGGCAAGTGTGGCCATGACTTCTGCAAGGTCAGTGCATAGTGACCTTTCCATAAACTCCAGAACTGGGGCCGTTCTATATGCAGTCAGTCAAAGGGGTTTCCTGGTAATGCCAGCGCTGGGTTTGAAGCTCAGCTGTCAGTAAAGGCTTGCAGGAAGAGCAAGGCACTTGCTTCGCAGGCAGGTGTGCAGCCAGACCTCCTTGCTATGCAGCATGACTTGACCCATCTGATAGATAGGGCAGAGGTGCTGATAGAGCAGAGATGCTGTTGGGTTGTGTGCCACGTCTCAGCTACATGTGGCACATTTGTTGCGAAAATCAGCAGTACTGCCGCCTACTGTGACAACGCAAGTGGCAGTGGCTGGCTGATTTGCGCCAGACACAGCAGCATGACCTAGCACATCAGATGTGGTGACCATGCAGCGGCCAATCAATCTACTGTCATGTTGCTCGCTGCCATGCTGCTGTCTCCGCTGCAGGTCTGCTTAAACGACTGGGCCAGGAAGCAGCAGACGCACGGGCGCACCACCTGCCCTGTTTGCAGGAAAGACATTGGTCTCAACCGTGCAACACACTATGGAGGTCCGCCAGATGAGCTAGGTGGGTGGCAGCTTGTCGCTGTGCTGGTCGTGTGACGCGCATGCTGGTGCAGAATTTGTACATGTGTGGATGCTGCAGCTCGCCTGCGCTGGCAACATACCTAGTAAGTGACACCACCTGCAAACATGACTGACGTCCTGCTGAATCACACACAACCGACACTGCGGTTGCTGTCGCCTGTATCTTCCTGCCGCCAGGTGTGTGCATCAGGCTGAAGGACCTTGTGGAGCGGCTGTTCCCCAGGCGCAGCAAGCAGCGGCGCAGCGAGGTGGAGGAGGAGGAGCGAGGTGAGCACTGCTGCAGCAGCAGCAGTCTGGTATTCTGGGTGTGCCAGCATGGGCATCATCACCTTTACTGTGTTGTTGTGCACGGGTGAACACACAAGGCATGGGGTGGGACATGCACTCTGGGCCAACTCTGGGGCCAACTCTTGTGAGCAAGGATGTGTATGTGTGCGTACATGTCAATAAAAAGCCTCCTGCTGGTGTGCTGGTACCTTGTTGTGTCTCCATGCTCGATGGGCCCTCTGCTTGCAGGATGTCACCTGCAAAAGGCCAATGTCTTCCTGGTGCTTGTGCATGTGTCCGTCTTGTTTCACCGCCCACCAGCAGTGTGTTATACCCCGCAAACATACCTTCATACTCAGCACGTTCTTGACGCAGCCACCAAAAAGACACACTTTGTGTTGTGTTGCTGCATTGCTGCCTGCTGCAGCTCGCAAGCAACGCCGCGAAGAGGAGCAGCAGGAGCGCCGCACAGCAGAGGCAGCCCGCGCCGCCAACTTCCGGCAGATGCTGCAGGGGTTGCGGCAGGCGCAGCACGGCCCATTAGGTGGTGGCGACGGCCAGGGCCACCTCAGTACCTTGCGGCAGCAGCTGCATCGCGACAATGCCCTGCTGCAGCGAGCCGCAACTGAGCTGGAGTCGCTGAGTTCAGCGCTGTTCCAGCGGCACCCGTCTAGCAGCGCAGAGGCGGCAGCAGCAGCAGCAGCTGGCGGCGGGGGCGGCGCTGCAGCCAATCCTCCTGCGGGAGTAGAAGGCGCTGCTGCGGCTAATGCTGAGGCAGCTGCTGCGCGCGCATTGCGGCGTCAGATGGCTGTGCAGTTGGGAGATGCGGTTGCAATGCAGGCGCCCGCATCGCCGCGTTTGGGCCGCGTTTGGGGCCGAGAAGGGCCTCTGCTATTTGGTGGTGCCCCTGCTGCCCCTGGCCCGTTTGGTGGATATGCGCATGCTCCTCCGTCAGCGTATGAGGTTTTGCCACGCGGATTTGCCAGCTCAAGTGCAGCAGCAGCAGATGGTGTTGGTGCTAGGGGTCCGACGCAGCAGGGTGACGAGCTGCAAGTGCGTCTTGTGGAGCAAATTGAGCAGCGGGTGCTGCAGCAGATGCAGCAGCCGCAGCAGCAGCCGCAGTCGCAGCAGGAGCAGCTGTTGCAGTTGGCGTTGCAGCAGCAGTTGGTGCAGCGCATGGCGCGGCGGCGGCGAGCTGCATACGGCCACGACTATGGGCTCCCCTCTCAGGCTTTGACAGCAGCAGCACCAGCAACTACAGCAGCAGAAGCAGCGCAGCCACCACCACCCGAGGCACCAGCAGGAGCTGCTGCAGGTGGTGCAGCAGCAGCAGCACCGGGTCTGTCTCTGGAGGGCCTGCCTGCAGAGCTGGCAGCGCAGATCAGGCCAGATGCTCCCCCTGAAATGGTCGCAGCTGCTGTAGCGGCAGCAGCAGCACTGCAGGCAGCGGAGGCACAGCAGGCTGCAGCACAGGCTGCACACGCGACAGCAGCAGCGCGCCGCGCAATCAGGGCTGGCGGCAACGCAGCAGCGGAGCTTGCTGCTGCTATGGAGCGAGCAGCAGCTGAGGAGGCGCAGTCAGGTGCAGCAGCAGCAGCAGGTGCTGATGTGGCCGCTGCTGCTGCACCCACTGCTGCTGCTGCAAGTGAGGCACCCGCCCAGGTGTCGCAGCCTGCTAGCCCGGATAGCATTCGATTCTTTACCGGCCTTGCGGACCTTGCGGACTTTGACTGGGACTTCCTGTCTCCTTCATCACGTCTGCGGCGGTCTGCTGCTGCAGACGTAGCGGAAGCAGCGCCTAGTGCACCAGCCTCTGCTGCACGTTCAGCAGCAGCAGACATTCAGGCAGAGCTCAGCGGCATGTTCCAGGAGGCCAACCGCACCCTGTCACAGGCTGCAGCACGTGCAGCAGCAATGCGCGGCAGCCGGCAAGCAGCAGCAGGGGGTGCAGCAGCTGACAGGGAGGTAGTTGAGCGGCGCTTACGAGAGCTGCGCAGGCAGCACAAACCCCTGCTGTCACAGCAGGAAGCACGCGCGGACGTTTCTACGATTCAGCAACCCTTGAGGTCTGCGTTTTCTGCTGGTGCTCGTGCGTCAGATACAGTACTGGGAGCTGCACAACCAGGGGCTCAGGCGTCAGCAGCAGCAGCAGCAGCGCAGATGCACAGTGGTGCAGATGCTAGCCAGCTTCAGCCCTGGAGTGCCTTGGGCGCGCCTGTTGATGACAGTCCAGCGATGGTGCGGCCATCCTGGTTGCACCGTAGGCAGGGTCAAGCGGCTGCTGCAGCAGCACTGGCGGCAGCAGCAGCACCACTAGCTGCAGCGCCAGACCCAGCAACAACAGCAGACGAGCTAGCGATGTTGGAAGCCAGTGCCGGCCCTGCCGCAGCTGCCGCCGCAGCAGCTGGTATTGCTGCTGGTGCAGAACGGAATGCAGCGAGGGTGGTCGAGCAATCGCGGGCGCTGGTGGCAGCAGCAACAGCTGCCCAGCAGCAGCGGCGGCAGCAGCAGCAGCAGCGGTCAGCTGCTGCTGGGTTACGCAGCGGCGCAGGTGCAGCACCGTTAATGGAGCAAGCAGCAACCCCCAGAGCACATCCCGTTGCAGACGATGCGTTGGCAGACACTGCAGGAAGTTCGCGTGGAGTAACACGGGCTGCAGCGTCCGGCAGAGCCCATGTAGCATCACTGGCAGCAGCAGGTGTTCAAGGCATGCCTGGGCTAAGGGCACCTTTCCAGCTGATGCCCGAGAGTTACCTGCCCATATCTGTGCGCCTGCAGGTGGAGCAGAACCTGCTGAATCATCATCATCATCAGCAGCAGCAGGCAGAGGTACGGTTGCGAGAGAGGTTAAGGCAGATGGGCGCAGCAGCAGCAGCAGCACCACCACCACCACCACCAGCAGCAGCAGCAGCATCTGCTGATGGACACGCCGGCTTGCCTGGTCATGTTGCCCCTGAGAGGCAGGACCTGCCACCTGCAGCAGCCAATCCTGCTGCTGCTGCTGCTGGTTCTGAGCAGCGAGCGGGGTCTCCTGCATCAGCTGGGTGGCCCTCAAGATCACAGTTGATCGGGTTATTTGATGACGTCGACTTCCTTGCTTCCGTTGACTTGGCACCAGAGGATGAAGAAGCAGAGGAAGAGGAAGTCAGGTCAGACTTGCGCTCAGGAGGTGCTGCTGCTGCTGCTGCTGGTGGTGGTGGGAGTGCTGTCCCAGGTGCCGCTGAAACAGCTGGAGCAGCAGCAGCAGCAGCAGTGGCTAGGCCATCTGTCAGTGAGGAGGTGGCGAGTAGGCCTGCGCAGATGCAGCAGATGCAGTTGAGTGGGTTGCCTGCGCAGCAACTGCTGCATGGCAGGAGTGTGCAGCTAGAGCAGGGTTTGATGCGGGGCCAACAGGTACATCAAGGGCTTCAAGGTGCAGCAGCAGCAGCAGTGACACTACTTGGGCTTAGCAGGCCAGCAGGGACACCACCAGCAGCAGCAGCAGCAGCTGTTGGCGGGGTTGGCGGCCGACACTTGCTTGAAGAGCAGTGGCGCATGCCTGATCACAGTGGCTTAGTCAGGGTGCCGGAGGGTGTGCGGGGCCT